>JALLKD010000186.1:0-168087 GCA_023509735.1 Fusarium liriodendri | reverse complement strand
CGCATAAACAGCCCCGGGACCGAAGGTGTTCAGAGACATCCCATACGCGTCGGCCCGCGGCTTGGGCTTGTTGCTTGTTGTGTTGGTCGGCACATGGCGTTTGGGTCTGTCGTGCATGGGGCCACGCCGTCATCCTTTTTTTCGTCTTGGGGTCGAATGGATGGGTTGATTTGTCAAGCCCGTCTCCCCCTCCCCGATGAAACCCCCCCCGTCAATGGCGGCCGCGAGACAAATTCCGGGAACCTGGCAAGCCCTGTCATGTTGGTTTCAGTTGGGGTTGATTGCAAAGTAGGATTGGGGATTTCTCAGCAAAAAGCAAGTCCGTCTTTTTGACATCTGCAAGGCATTCTTTGACAGGCCTTGACCGCTGAGAGTTTCTAATGTCGCTTCCGTCACGCCAATGTCAGGAGATGCATCTCCTGCAAAGCGACACCCATCACGAACCTCTAGAGCCTTCTAGAGCGGCGGGAAGCACCAGAGTAAAAAAAAAACGAGTTTGCCGCCTTTGACGTTGACTGCATCTCGCGAATCGGAATTGGAACTCAAGCTCCCCCCCCCGCGCAGCTGGAATCCTTCCAAAAGCCCACTCCACCAACAGGCACACACTGACAGCTCGGACATTTCAGTCTCCAGTTCATGCCGGGCGGGCGCTCTCTCTTTGCTTTTTCCTTCTGGTCTCTTACGCACAGATTCGCATCATGGATGTGTGCGTGCGTATCGAGGCACGTGCGAAAGGGAAAAAGCAACATAGAGCCTCACCGTCGGGATGTGGAAATAACAAAGAACATGGGTGATCCTTACCAATCCTTGGGGTTGATTGCCATACTACGCTGTTTTATTAGATGCGTCATGACCACTCTATTTGACTTTGTCCAGCATTAAAGAGCGAAGAGAGATCTGCAACGTAGAAATGTCATGCTTTCAGGCTGACGCATTGACGACCCTGATGATCCAAAGCGCTGATCTTGTATCAAACTGAGGAAAATGCCCTGGCGAGCATCCCCCTCAAAGGATCCATTCACCTCGTGGCCTTTTTTTCCAGGGCCCTTGTTTACTCTCTCTTCCCATGCGCGTTTTCGCCCGACGACGATCAACAAAAATGCACGACTCGCTTCCCCTTCCCCGAGTCGGCTGTTGGACCAAACATGCATAGTGAGGCCAGCACGAGTCAATAAACACCGACACGCTGAAACGTTGGAAAGCTTCCTTTCAAGGGAGAAGATTCCGTTTGGTGGGCCAACAGCGCTAGAACATGTCGTTTCTGATCCAGCGATGGGGCCAGAGTCTAGTTTGACTCGTAAAGTAGGGTTCGGGACTGGCCGTTTTTTCTGACACGTTGTTTCAGAACGTTGGATGACATTCTCGCGCGAGTCTTGTTTTTTTGGGTTCAGGTACTGACATGATTTTTTACCATGTGAATGTGCGTCTTTTGTTTTCATTGGTTTGTGGTGATGCTGTATTCTGCTTGTGTGACTGGGCTTCGTGATGATTTGCTGGGCTTGCCGGTTGTTGATGTAGCCATTGGGGAATGTGACTGGATGTGCATAACCGGGGATGCGACGAGCTGGACACGATAACTAAAGAGGTCTCGGTTCGAGCTGATTGGTCATTGGAGTAGCCTATGAGAGATGGATTGATGACGGATAGACAAGTAACTTGTGAAACAGCCTTGCTTCACGTCGGATACAGAATAGACGGGCATGACAGCTTCACAGTAGGTTGCCGATGATCAACCCGCCCTTCCATTGGATGATTGGAATAGAAAGTAGAAAGAGAGGCTCTGTATCTGTCTCACAAAAGTTTCCTATCGATTTCCGTGTAGCTCTCTCCCGTCTGGTTGTGTTCTCTTCAAGTGTTCTGGCTACTGGACGCGGGTCGTCGCTATGTATCACGACTCCAACCGAGAAATAAACATGGCCGATAATTGCTACGAATAAAGGCGGGACATGAGCTTGGGTGAATTAATCCTCAAGCGTTGGGGTTGGCGTTTGTCATTGCGTGCTCTGAGAGTTGACTCGTTTGGTCTGGATGAAGACGGCCAGGCTGTAGACCAAGTAAGGAGAGGGCATTCCAGCTCCATCTTTGGCCTTGGAGTAGAGAAGGCAGACGCTCTGAACTCTGAAGCTGTTTGCCTCTCCGTTGTCCTTGTGTATCATTTCTGGGCTACTGCGATGAGCTCTTCACTTAGCCCTAAAGCTCATCTCCTCCTCTCCTCCCTGCTTCCCCATCTCTCTCTATCTGGCCTCTTCATCTCCATCTGCTTGATCACCTCTTCTGACCGTTCTTGCTCAACTTTTAACTGCAGTGATTCACTCTCACCCGCCTCTTTCTCTCCGCCTTCTTCTATAAACCCCCTCCCCTCCTCATCCTTCCACTCAACTTGAACTCTTTCTCTTCATCCCTCAACCTCACAACTTCCTCTCCTTCAAAGCAACCTCTCTCCCCGAGAACCTCTTCCTCTTCTCACCTCTTCTTTACTTTCCTTCAGATCCCCTTCTTCTTTACCTTCCATCATCTCGATCTTCACTTGGTTCGCATTCGACTATTGCGCACCGCCCATACCTCTGTTCTTCAGCTTCTCTTCCTTCTTTACCCAAGGCAACTTCATCTACATCGCTTATCAGCATTTTCAACCCTTGCTTCTCTCACCACTTAGGAGCGTCGACAAGCATTTCGTCTCGACTACTCAACATCGGACGAAGATCAAGCTCCATTCATATCCTCACCTCCTTTCATCCCATCTCTCTGTCACTCCCGTCGACTACTGCCACAGTCTCTTACCCCCACTGAGGCTCCCCGGAATCGGAAAACCTACGTCCCCTGTTTGATCACCTTGGATCTCTTCCAAGACAACGCAACCAGACAACTCGTCGCTTCACCTCTTCTACTTGAACTCCAACCACACTTCATGCAACCTTCTCTTGGTTGAACTGGTAAGTTTTCCAACGTGTTGTTCAACCTTCAGAACATCAACTTCTAGACTTGGTCGCTGACAATCGACTTTAGGTTCATTCATCCTCATGGACACCAATCCCTCACCAGGGGATGGGCCTCCCATCCCAGGGCCTGGCACCGATACTGGCAGTCCTCACGTTCTTCGTCGCGTCAAAAGAGAAAAGAGTCCCATCCTTGTGACTGTGGTCGAATCTCGAGTTCCTCCACACCAGACGCCCTCCGAATCTACCGAAGCCCAGCCTGCCAGTTCCGGCAGCCGCGCGTCTTGTGTCGCCATGGACGAGCCTGAAGAGAACTTGCTCAAGCTCCAGGATCAAATGAAACACGAGAAACCCGAGACAGAAAGCAACATGGCCCATGTCAAGAGCGAGGATAGCAACTACAAAAAGTTGCCGCGCATGTGCCAAGGTGCTCAAGACGCATCGGCTGATGGGCTCGGGGATGCAGAGATGCTTGACGCTATGGAAATCGACGGCGACAGTTGTTCGGAAGGTAGCGACAACGAAGATGATCCGGACTTTCAGTCTGGAAGCGGCTCAGACTCTGATGGGTCCGAAGGGACTGGCAGACGAGTCAAACAACCTTCCAAGTCTGGTACCACCTCGCTGTCTCAGGCCTTGACAAAATTCCAGGAACTTGAAAACCTGCGAAACAAGTTGCTTGTCAAGCAATTCAAACAAGGATTGACAGGCGATGAGACACAGACGTTGGAGGAACTGGAGAAGCAGCTTTCTGAAGCTCAGAAACAACTTGACGAGAGTGTGGCACTTGAGGAAACCAAGAAGACCCGGAAAAAGAGAAACACAGACGGTCCAAAGTTCGCCAAGACAGCTCGAGAGTTCTGGAAGAGAATGCTTGGAGAGGAAGAAGAAAAGGAAGACAAGAAGAGGAAGCGCGAAGAGGAGGCCGGAGGTCCCAAGAAAGTGCAAAAGACAACGTCTGGATCCCGTCCCAAAAAGAGTACCAAAGACTCGGCTGCCAGCGCCAGAGCGGAACTTCTGCGCAGCCTTGGTGACGTTGATCAGAGCATCAACGATGGCAGTGTGCCAACCATGGGCACCATCCAAGCCAGCACCCATGCCGATCAGATGAGGCAAATCACCCAAGGCATTCCAGATGAATTTGACACCAGACGCACCAAGACCCAGCGCAGGGACCTGAAAGAAGCCAAGTCCTCTTTTGGTTACAGGAATGTCAAAGCCGTGAATGGCAAGTGGAAGCTCAAAGGCATGGCCACCGGTCTGATGAGCCATCAGATTGTCGTCTCGGCTTGGATGGCCAGGAGAGAAGCTCAGGGACTACACCCCGCTGGGGGACTTCTGGCCGATGACATGGGGATGGGAAAGACAATCACAACTCTTGCTTGCATCGTTGGTCATCCTCCAGAGAAGGAGGATCGTGATGAGTTCAGCAGGGCGACACTTGTTGTTGTGAACAACCGGCAAACTGCAATCCAATGGTCCAAGCAGATCGAGAAGCATTGTATCTCAAAGTTCGCCTCAAAGACAGAGGTCTACTCCAAGGATCTCGTCTGGTCACTGAAGAAATGGGGTGGACAAAACGTAGTGTAAGTCTGCCAACTTCTCAGTCTGCCAAGAGAGCTAACATGACACAGGCTGGCCACCTACCCGGAGCTGGTGGCGCAGTTTCCCACGAAAAAGGTTATCCAGCAACTGAGGGGAGTGTGGGCTGGTGACCCGGCGGGCTTCGAGAACGCTCTGCGACGCAAGCTTGGGCCCCTTTTCCAGATCAACTGGTACCGAATTGTTCTGGATGAAGCCCAGATGATCAAGAATCACACATCTAGCAGTGAGTACCTTGCACTGGTTCTGCTGCTTGAGTTGACACAGAATAGCCACACTCGCTTGCTGGCAGCTGAGTGCGAAGTTTCGATGGGTAGTCAGCGGAACACCCATTTCCAACTCGGTAGAAGGCAAGTTCTCGCACGAGGTCCATTGCTCATACTTACCTGATTAGAGTTCTATCCTTACCTGAGGTTTCTTGGATGCCGCTTTGCCGTGACCCTGAAACAGTTCAAAGAAGAGTACCTGAACGGGGTAAGTACTTGGCCTGGGCGACGAGTGTTGCGTTACTAAATCCCTGGCTAGAGACAGTCAAACGACAACTTTGCGGCTTTGGTCAGCATGATCATGTACAGACGGTAGGTAAGGAGAAGAGGGCAAGGGAGCATCCGCTGATTCTTCCCAGCAAGCAGAAGGAAACCTTCCTTGGACACAAGATCGTTGACCTTCCTGATGACCACGGCCAGGATCTCTGGGTCCCCGTCGAAGATTGGGAAATGGCCATGATCCGGTGAGATTATCCCCTTCAAGTTCGGGGAGTGAAGCTAATAAAATCCAAAGCGCAGTGGATAATCGCTACAAAAGCGACAAACCGGCCGAGGAGCAGAAAGATCAGGGACAAGGTGATGAAGCCGGACCCGAGGATGCTGATCAAGCACCTGAACCAGGTGAAGAGGCTGAAAACGATGAGACCGATGATGATGCAACCGAGGAAGACGCAGCCAAAGAAGATGCAGCCAAACCACAGGACGATCATGGAGATGACAAATCTCCCTTTGCGATGCGACGGACTCGACTGACGAGAGTGCGTCAAGCGGTGTCCCATCCACTCAACCTTGAAAAGTTTCTTCGAGAGAAGTATAGCGAGGGAGACATTGATGAGGCCACAGAGAAGCTCAAGAGGGAGGCTGAAAAGATTCAGAATGATGCTGACGAGGCAAAGACTCACGCTGAACAGGTGGCACAGGATAAGGCCGTCAGAGACAAGTTCTCGGTGGGAGCCCATCAGATCGAAACCCTGTACAAGGACTTGTTCGGCGGTGCCAAAGATATGGCCAAGCTACGTGCCCTTGCTGCCAACGAGCATCAAGTTCTGGATGTGACCTGCGGGCTTTGTAACAAGGCAAAACCTCCCGTGGAGCCCACCCGAGGAGCAAATGTAAGTGTCAACTCCGCCCCTGTGGTTTCAACTACTAACAAACAAAAGTGCGAGCACATCTTTTGTGAGCGATGCCTTACCGTCAGAGTTTGCAAGGGGGGACAGGCAGTGAAGACGGAACTCATCTGCCCCGTCAAGGGATGCTCGGCCACACTAGCAGTTGGAGAGGACGTGACGACACCCGCATGCATCAAGACTGCCCTCAGCTACATCAAGGACTTTAAAGAGCCTGGCCGTGACAGCATTGGAAGCCATTGGCCTGGGGATGCTGATGGAGACACCGCCTTCTTCCTCGCCACTTGCGGCCGCAATGACATTCACTTTGGCCCTGTCAAGATGCCCTGGGGTTCCAAGCTCAAAGCTGCGCTGGAGGTGATTCTGACTTGGCAGAAGGAAGCTCCCGAGGACAAGATTATTGGTAAGAATCCAGGAAAACCAATCGAGTACTCTGGAATCAGTTGTCTAACCGTCTGTTCAGTCTTTGCCGAGTTCACGAGAACTTCCAAGGCTCTGGGATGTATCCTTGAGAAGATTGGCATTGGCTTCATGTACTTCAACGGGACAGTCACCGCCAAGCGGAAGGACATGGCTCTGCGAGAGTTCAACGAGAATCCCGAGCGAAAGATCCTTGTGGGTTCCTTTTCTTCTACAACCTCTCGTATTGTTGGTGAGCTGACGAGACATTAGCTGGCATCGATGAAATGTGGTGGGCAAGCGCTGGACCTGCCCGTAGCCAACCGCGTCATCATTATCGACATGTGGTACAACAAGACGCAAGAACAGCAGGCATTCACGCGAGTCCACAGAATTGGCCAGAAGAAGGAGACACATCTGGTGCGAATCCTGGCAAGAGGCAGCATCGACGAACGTGTCTACATGTTGCAGAACGCGAAGCAGACCATTGTCAACCGCGCTCTCCAAGATGACGGCTATGCCCCCAAATTCTCCGACCACGAGCAACTCCAGTGGCTGTTCTCAGACAAGAACAAGGAGGAATTGATGAAGGACATGGCTACAACGGTCCAGGGGAAGAAGGGCAAGGCGAAGGCGAAGGAGAAGGCCTGAATGGTTTCTTCTCGAAGCAATGCCGTGATGGGGGCGCAAACGGAGTAAAAGTTGATTGCTATTTTCTCGCTTTTTGGTTTCATCCAGCCGATGGAGATTACATGAGTGAGGGATGCTCTGGTCTCAGATACACCGTGATTTACGGAAAGGGGGGTCCTTCCATAGCTGAGATACTACGGATACTACGGTGGCAATCAAAATTTTTTGGCATTGTTTTGACCACATTCGAGTGAGACAAGTCTTGAATGATAAGAACTTCCCGTAAGGAGAGGCGATACTCTGGAAGTTTTGTACATGCTGTTCTCTTCCTCTTCGAACATCTTCGCAGGCATCTTTAGTGAAACACGAGCCAGTACCCAATGATGGACTCTCCCATGGACATTGTAACTATACCAACCAAGCCAGCTGATCAGTTCGACACCCCTTGAGACTGAGGAACTACGAGCATAGGCTCTTTGAGCAGCTTGAGGAGTTTTCTGCAACAACTTGCACCCTTCCCTCTCATGGCGTGAGCTTGGGGTTCCTCTGTGGGTTCGACAAGGTAGTCCGGGATAGATGTGTGAGTTGTGATTCATCTTTCATTTCTTCTGAGCTTGACACAATTCAGAGACTGGTTTTCACGGTGTAGCCAGGGTATGAGTCAAGCTCTCCTGGTTGATCGAGGTTCCCGACCTTGCTGTATCTTGGTTAATGGTTGCCCTGTTGATCAGCGCCAATATAACACCAGTGTCTCCTCCCAGAGGTCTTTTGTCGGTAATCAGATACATTAGTACTCTCGACATGTCCTCTAGCTTCTGGCTGATATGGACATTGGTATAGGAGATGTCTGCTATCCTCTTTAGCTCAGCCACCCGCATTGACTCAACGGTAGGGAGGCAGACACCGTAGATGTCGGCGTTGTTTTCTCTGCCAATACTCTGAGAGTTGTTGCTCAGGTCTTTTCAGAGTGTTGCATGTCTCTCTTCCGCCATATGCGAAGCGACAATTAACTATCTCACCATGATGGGCGTTTTCATGGAGGATGGTTGGTCCAACTGGAGAGGACTGGGCTGCCTAAGCAACCTCCCGCAATCACTACTCCCTTTGTGAAGGAAAGAAATATTGGTGATCCGTTGGCACTTAAAATGAAACAATGAACTAAAAATTATGTCCAATAGGTGGCTCAAGGATGACAAGTGTCGGCAGGACTTAAGGAAGGCCTACTACTAGCCGTGAATAGCCCAACCTCATACATAGGCGGACGCTGTTAAAAGCCGGTCAGGCTGGGATTCAACACTTCATTGCCCAAGTATGGGATGGGATTATAAGAAGCGCGATGTGACTCAAAGAAGCAGTTGAGATCGGACAGGTCCCTGAATCCCGTGGTGACGGGGGGTGTCAGCTAACATTATGGCATCTTCCGGGCTGAGCCGCTGAAGGTCAACGTAGATCATATTATAGCTTGACTTTTGGACATATTGAGCCTCGTATGCATGCCGGACGTGGGATATCCCGCGAATAGCTGGCTTTGAGTCTGTGAGATGTTGACATCTCAACTTGGCGAGTATAAATACGTACACATAGAGCACCTGCTCAAGGAGATGTCGACGCCATACCCTTTACTAACACACATCCAAGCAACCTACAGCCCAAACTTCAACGCGTATTTACATTCAAATCCTCCCTCATCGCTACTCTCTCTACGGACCGGCACCATGTGCACGTTCTATAACACAGGCTACATGTGTCGGGCCTGCGGCTCGTGCGTCCGGCTGGAAACCGATGAGAAATACTGTGCGTACAGCAAGAGCAAGAACGAGAGCCTGCGTGAGAAGTGTGTGCCCAGAACGGATCACCAACGAGTGACGGTGTCCGAGGATCAGTGCGTAAAGTGCCAGCGCAAGAAGAAGAACCCAAAACGTGAGCCAACAGACAATTGACGTTGGGCTCGAAGTTGACAAAGGAACTTATAGTGTAGGTTTTTTTATGCAAAGCTAATCTAGATTGAAACATTTCGCGACTTAGGTATTGTTACTGTCTCGGCGTTGTGGAGGAAGGGAGAGTCTTTGTTCAAGGGCGTCGTCACAAAGGATCCACGGGACGACGCGCATCAACATGTCGTGGCTAGAGTCGTGACGTCCAACGGAGTTGAATTTACTCCAATGGAAGTTTTCAACACGAGAAAAGCGCGGCAGGTGTAGAAAGCATGGGTTGTATCACGCAGCAAAAGACACATGAATGGCTGTGAGTTTTGAGCGGTTGGTGATGGACATGCAGCAAAGTTCCAGGGATGTTCTTTGATCTCGAGCATTAGCACAATGCAAGGTCAGGGGTTAACAATTGATCTCAAAGACGACAATAGTTGTTGACATGAGCCAACAGACACTACGATAGGCTTTTTTAACCTTGGAGAGGCGTTGCATTGACTCGATGGTGGCTTATTGTAGTCGTGACGTGCTGACGCGCCTTGATCATTATTGCTTGGCTGTCATGTATCGGCGATGAGACTCTTGCCAAGTGGCCTGCATAGAAACTGCAACAGGAAGTAAAAACCCACTCTTTGTCCGTCTTCCGAAATACATAGAACGAATCGGGAAAAGAGAGATAAATGCCCAGCCAGAGTAATTTTCGGACAAGGGATTGGGCCTGCAAAACGCGAATGATGGAATTTCGGTTGCGGTGGAGACATCACATCGGCGGGGGAACGTGTAGAGGAGGCTGGCTTTGAAGGGGTTTACTTTCAGGCTAAGAAGACGAGGGATTTCTATGGAATTTGCAGAGTTTTCATTCTTCAGATTCAGAAAAGAAGAAGAGTATCTTCAAGGCATCATACTTTTAAAAGACAATTAATATCTAAATCAATGCTGCTCATCAATGTCACCAAACCTGTCAAGCAAGGGATCCTAGACATGGGGATCAATCGTGGCTGCTCGCTAAAGTGGTCCACGCTACAGCGCGTTCCAGCGGACGTCATCCCTTATCGATAGCGGGGACCACTTAACGCGGGCGCGTAAAGCACCACCTGCAACCCCTTTGCCCGCATTTGCACATCTCGCTATAATTATCCCCTTCAGTGGTCACAGTCCACTAATTTACAAGGCACCATCCACTATAACTCGACACCGCGACCGCTGCACAACGGGGCTTGCACAAAAAAACGCCAACACGAACCTCTCAACGCGGCCACGCTACGCCCGCGTCCTTGGCCGCGTCCCTCGTGGGTTAAAGAGCCAAAGTGGGCAGCCTCTTTAAATACCTCCACCACCACCAAAAAACGCCCTCTCCCTCACACAAAAAGGTCATTCACTCTTCCACCCGACCACACACGACCACCACCAACCTTCTCTCACTTCTTTTTAGACTTGGCCTCTATTTCTGGCCTCTACATCCTCCTTCTTTTAACAAACCCGATCGTGTACGAGACCAACCTTTTTTTGTTCGTCATCGTCGTCTGTTCCTCAAGAACCACCCTTACCGCTACTACCACTCCGTCTTCGCGTGTTGGCTGGGAAGAAGAAGAACAAGTACGAAAAAGAAACTCGAACAAGGAAAAGAAAAGGAAGAAGCGTTTCTTGGGTGTAGAAAAGGATCCAGGTTGAGTCTCGACTCTCAACGCGTGTTTCTGGTCCTCCCCCATTCGCGCATCTGGACGCGATCCAGTCTTCGACCCTCGACTCTTGTCGATACTCTCTTACAACAACGAATAAACCGATACAAAAGTCGGTTACAACTCTACAAATGGATTCTCTCGCTTCTTCACCGCGAAAGGGTTCCTCTGCTGAGCCCACGCTTCCCGTCATGAAGCCCATCACTCTCGCCGGCTCCAAGCGTCCGGCCCCGACTCTTCTCCCGCCCTTCGAGCCGCTCTCTTCGTCTCCAAATCTTCCACGACCCGTCAAGAGACAAAACCTAGGCCCCGTGTCCGGTCGTCCTTCTTCTCGCGCTCACCTCAAGTACCCGACTCCCGTGCCAACTTCGAGCACCGGCATCCTCTCGAGTTCCCCGCCCCAGCGTTCCTCGGCTGCTACCGAGCGGGCCCCGCTCTCTGCCGTCCCCGCCGTCGAACTGTCCGAGAATGGCGAGACGCTCATCATGGGTCGATCCTCCAACTCGTCGCATTTCCAGCTCTCGGCCAACCGCCTCGTGTCCCGTGTCCACGTCAAGGCCCGCTTCATCGCTGCCCCGAGCCCTCTCGAGCCCAGCAAGATTGAAATCATTTGCAATGGCTGGAACGGTTTGAAGCTCCACTGCCAAAGTCGTACTTGGGAGCTGTTCAAGGGTGACAGTTTCACGAGCGAGACTGAGGGCTCCGAGATTATGGTTGATGTTCAAGATGCTCGTGTTCTTATTCAATGGCCCAAGCGTGCTGTCGACAACCTCTCCGACACCACCTGGGACGATTCCCCTCCCCAGATCCGCCCCAATGTCATTCTTCAGTCCTCTCCTCCTCGACGTACCGGCCGTATCGCTTCTCCTGAGAGCCCTACTCCTGTGACTCTGTCTAGCTCCCGCCGCCTGCAGGCTCTGCTTCCCGGACACCGAGACCATGGCATTGACATTTACGAGGACGATGAGCCCGAACTGCCTCAACGCAAGCGAGAGCACGAGCCTGAAGTTGAGCACATGGATGTTAATGTCAGCATGAACACCGAGGTGACTGCTAGCTTCAGCAGCGTACAAAGTGTCGAGCAGCACAGTGACGCCGAAGACCAGGACCCAGATGAGGAGAACGACCCCATTGTGCACTCCTTCGGTCCCTTTGGCGCCGACATTTCTTGCCGGTTGGCTTCGATTTCTACAAAGTCTCCCAAGATCTTCAAGGGTGCCAAGCGAGCGCCCAACCCCCTCCACAGCGCCCTTGCCGCCGACCTCTTCGCTCCTCGTCAGATCCCGGCGCCTCCTCGATCTCCCCGGAAGCAACCTCAGCCTCAACCCGAGTCCCCTCTTTCTTCGCCTCCTCGCGTGTCTACACCTACTCCCGAGCCCACCAAGATGTCGTATGAGTCCAACCCTATTGTTGCCAACCACGTCATCAACCAGCTCGCCTACTCGCGTTTGTCTTCGACTCCTCTGTCGACTATTATGCAGCACCTCCCCGCCGAGGAGAAGAAGGGACTGGCCAAGGATGACCTCCGTGATGTGATCGAGAGCACTCCCTGCATTGGTATCATCAAGCGACAGGGCAAGGACGCCGCCGGAAAGCAACTCGAGAGCGAATACTACTACGTCCCCGAGCAGGACGACGATGAGCAACGCCGAGCGGCCGTTGTTGATGGCCTCCGAAAGCCCAGTCTCCGCGCTTGTCGCAAGCAACACAAGGTTTGTTTCCCCCTACATAATGTTCCAATGTGGCTTCGAACCTTACACTATATAACAGCAATACTACTGGAAGCGCCCCAAGACTCCCTAAACAATTTCCTATTACAACACGTACATACTCGTTTCCAATTTGGGAAATGAGAAGCATCACAACGATATCACAACGAAACCAAGGCGGCAGATGTGTCTTTTTTGCTTTATACCCCCTCTTCAGCAGAGTTTCTTTTCTCTTTTTTCCTTCACTGTTCATATTCTAGATTCACGACCTCTCTCCCGATATCGAACCCCCTCTCTCGACATGTGCATAGCCAAGGTGTCTTGTTTTTTTTTACTCTTCTTGTTTGAGTTGTCATATTTTTGCAAGCCTTGCTGCATTAGGGATGGGGAGTTGAAAGGGGTGAAAAAAAGGGTCAAGCTGTTGTGTTTTTTTATAACGAAAGGGAGGGAACTGGAGAAACAATGAGGTCCCATGGATATAGAGGGTTCGGGAGGTGCCTTGTAAAAAGGCATATGGTAACGACTGGGACAGAGGAAAGGAAAGGGTCGGCGTGGAAGGGAATGGTTGATATCCATGTCTGGTAGGAGGGCATACTTGTATGAGTTGAAGCAACACAATGGAATTCTGTGATGATGAATATTTGTGCCATATGTGATGTGTCTAATTGCTTACAATATGTCGTGTTAGTTAATATGTCATAGTAGATGCTGGAACTCTGTAGGTTCACGAGACGCGTCCAGTCCGCGCTTCGGGGCGGATGGTGCGAGGAATGACACGGCGCGTCGGGACGAGGCCAACCAATTGATGCTTTCAACCAGTCATGGTCGAGAACACACTTGCGTTCATGATTTGACGAGTAAAGATGTGCTATACGGCAATTCCATTGGTCTGATCGACTGCAGGACACATGATTACCAGAAACATTGCACATCTCGAGATTGCAATTGGGTTTTCCGGTTTCGGCAGATGACGGGCAAGTTGCAAATCCGTAGATCACCGAGGCAAAACCATTCGGAACAAGATCCGATTATCGGAGCACACGATCCTCACGCAATGGAGGCTCAATACTTCTTGGTCATGGTAAACTCTCTTTTCCCCAGGATCATCAGAGCATATGCATCACGCAACGGGGGCAGACGCCTCGTGCATCACCGGAACAGCTGGAAGAGGGAACTGGAGAGGTATTCAGCTGGGTGGAGGAAAATACGAGACACTGGTATACACCTGCTAGCTCCTTCTCCCTTGAAGATGGGAAAAAGAATAATAAAGAAGAGTTCTCAAGTATGGTGTCTATTACGATATAGCTATTAGTTCTTTTATCATATTTTATCTAGATTTATTCGTGATGATTCTGAAGAGTTGAACACTCCATATTCTGGTGTGCCGTTTATTTATCGACCCCCTCGGCACAGTACACCAAAAGCCTCGAACCCATAACATCAGACCACCATCATGCTCCCGGACTTGCCACCACCGCCAATCATTGAGCACGCGGGGTTGGTGTTGGTGTGAGCTGAACGAACTAGCCTGTTCTCGGCTCATGGATGCGTGACGATTCCCGAGGCACTGGGGATATAATAAGGGAAGGGAAGGACCCTTGATTTTGAGAATGCAAGTCATACACACACACACACAAACAATCTACTCCTACCTTTGAGTAAAGAAAGGTAAGCAGGAGAGGGCAAGATTGTTGAGCAAGACACTGACGTCGATGGCTTTAGACACTATCATACCCACCTACTTATACAAACCATCCCTTCTACAACAAGCTCCCTACAAATAACCACCAACATGTCTCGACAACCAACAGCACTCGACACATCAACCGAATCCCCAACATGCCCAACCCAGAGTGAGACGAACCACCATCTCCACTCGTCAATAATCATGGCTAACCTGTCCTTCCTCGTCCAAGCCCCCGTGTCTCCATCCGCCCAAGCCGGCGCCGACCGTTGCATGCGCCACACCCAGAGTTGGACTCCCGACTTTAGTCCCGTCCAGCGTCGTCAGAGCTGGAGTGCGGAAGACAAGAAGCATCAGATGCACATGGCAAAGATTGATCATGTAGCTACTGGTCCTGGCTTCTCCGAAGGACAGGGCGCATGATTTTTTTTTTTCGCAAGAGTAACAAGATTGAACGCATCGGAATGAACAAAAAAGAATGTACAACAATGGGTCAAATAATGGATCATTAATGTCACGACTGGGAAAACGGTTGGGTAATGTCAACGCCTGGCAAGGCGACAGACACTTGTACAATACATCGCAAAGCAAACTCAGAATGAAACAAGAGTATTCAGTTTGATGTAAGCGAATGATTTCCTATTCATGGCTTCCTAGTGTAATAAAAACAATGTGCCGAGGTATCTTGACTCCCGAGCTCCATGTTGCGTCCCAACGCGATGCTCCCATATGCTCGTTGACAAGCCGACAAAAGAAAGAATAGTCGTCAACTTGATACAATCTGTCCTTCGCTGTCCAGCCAAACTCCAAACCATAATCAATGCTTCCGGGCGTGGCTCATAAGTGTGTGCTAATACCAAAACGCCTCAAAACAATAACCATCAATCATGTTCTCCAATACCACCTACTGGCGTCGTGTTCTCGACTTCTCAGGGTCCAGCCCTTTGGTACTCATGTACTCGGACGATACTGCCAGAGCATATGCCGTTCCTGCAAGTCCTGCCGTTCCCAGAACGAGCTTGCGGCCAAGTCTTCTCTTCTTACGTTGCTTCGTCGGCATCTCCTTTCGTTGTTTGGTCGCCATAAATTCCTTCCAAGCCAGTTCATCCTCAGGGTCTACCCTCCATCCGTATGGCGGAGCCGGTTTATCCATGTGTTCAAATGGCGTATCGTAGTTGACAAATCCGGTCGGGCTTGCAAAGTTTCCAGTAGCAGGCTTACCCATCATGTCGATCGGATTCACTCGTGCGGTATTGATGCGTTCCGTCACCTCTACTCCGTTCTGTGCAGTGGCTGGTCCCATCTTGCGAAAGATCAGCACGTCGCCACTGCCCGAAACCACCTCGTATCCTTGGCTCTGGAGAGGTTTGAAGTGAGGGAGAAACTTGGCGGGGTTTGACAGCTGGAGAAGCACTTCCGAGAGAGCCACTGGTGAGTCCTCGTCGCGTGGTGCCGAGGTAGCTTCTGCCACGTTCATTGTCTGCGACGTTGGGTCGTAGGCGAGGATCTTGTACGAGGCAGTCTCGGGCTTCTTCGATGTGTAGTGCTTCTCCGTAATGGGCATCGTCGATTTCCCGCACTCTTCTGAAAAGCTTGTCTGTAGACCCTGAGGTTCATGTGAATAGGCATCCTTCATAATCTTGTCTCCATACCGGTCCAGAGCAGGCTGGAGTCTCGTAAATTCGACCGGAGAGGTTTCGTCCATAGATTGAGCCTCTGCGCTGTCAATGTCAACACTCGATGTTACTCCTTCGACATCCGTCACCCCAGCTGTGTTCTTGGGGAGGAGTGTCGACTTGGACGTCGAATTCTCGGTTCCCCATGATGCTGTAAACTCCTCTGGAAAGTCCCGGGTGTAGTTTCCCGTCAGGTTCTGGCTTTTTGGCGTGTCAGCAGATTTCCCATCTGCTGCGGTTTCCACAACGATCGGTTGATCTTTGGTCTCGGCCGATTTCTGCTCTTGGCTGCTCTCATGGGCTCTACGCAAGGTTGCAGCCCGGATCTGCTCAGCATTCCGAGAGTCGACAATATCGATACTAGTTTCCGTAAAGTCGGGAAAAAACCTGTTCCTCTCGCGCTGATAAGTAACTGGTGGTCCATCCGTGACATCTTGAGAACCTGCCTTGGAATCGAACTCTCGGAGGCCGCGGGCGACTTCATCCAGAGGAATAGAGACCTTGCCGTTGGGCTCGTTGTGGCCAAACGCCTTGTATCTGTAAAGGTCCTGATAGACCTTGGAAGCTTCCTCAGGGTGGGCGGGGTAAGCCTGGGCCTGGGAGACAAAGCCAGCAGGCTTGTAGCCGCCAAGATCCGTGTAGTTCTTGGTAAGCTGCTCAGGGTGGACGTGCTCAAACTTGGCGGGCTCCTCATAGCCGGCAGAGGGATACTCGGACACATCTTGGTACTGCTTGGATGCTTGTTCAGGATGCATGCGTTCCGTTTCAGGTCCGTCGTTGTCATAAACCGAATACTTGTGTAGGTCGGCGTACTGCTTTGATGCTTCCTCAGGATGCACTCGTGGGGTAGTCGCGTCACCGTTCTCAAAGTGACGGTAGCCAGTCAAGTCCTTGTATGCCTTTGAGGCCTCTTCAGGGTGGACACGCGACATGCGAGGGGACAAATCGCGAGCAGCGTATTGACGAGTGTCTTTGTACTGCTTCGACTTCTCCTCTGGAGTCAATTGCCGGAGACCGTTAGGCTCGTTCCACTGGACAGCACCATACAGGTGCAGATCATCGTAGTTCTTGGATTGCTCCTCTGGCGTGAGCTTCCGGAGGCCGTCTGGCTCATTCCAGCGGACGGGTCCGTACTGACCGAGGTCTTTGTACTTGCGGGCAAAGTTCTCGACCGGAGCATCCACTTTGGGGGCGAGGGGCTTACCACGTGGGGTGGCATCCATCTGAGATTCCTCGTGGGCCTTGAGGGTGGCCTCGCTGACTTCGAAGGGAGCGGCGTAAGCGTCAAGGTCCTTGTACTGCTTGGACTTCTCTTCGGGCGTCAATTGTCGGAGGCCATCAGGCTCGTTCCAAGCGACAGCCTCGTACGAACCCAGGTCTCCGTAGCTCTTGGAGACTTCCTCAGGAGTGGGCTCCCGCAGGCCATCAGGTTCATTCCAGTAAACGGCGCCATACATGTGAAGATCGTCATAGTTCTTAGACAGCTCCTCATTGGTCTGTTTGCGTAATCCGTCTGGCTCGTTCCAGTGAACCGGCTTGTACTTGTCCAGGTCATTGTAAAGCTTAGACTGCTCTTCTGGGGTTAATTCCCGTTGAGTGAAGGGATCATCAAGCTTGGCCGAAGCATATTTGTCGAGGTCGTTGTACTCTTTGGAATCTTCCTCGGGGGTCGACTTTCGGAGACCATCAGGCTCGTTCCAGCGAACAGGACCATAGTTATCAAGATCCTTGTATGCAGACGACTCATCCTTGATGGGTGTCTCATCAATCACGGGCTCATACTTATCCAAGTCGTTGTACCTTGGCTCTGGAGCAGGCTTGCCGGTATCTTTCCCGTCCTTGATCGGACCATACTTGTCCAAATCCTCATACTTGGGAGCAGAATCAGCCTCTGCCGTGATGTCGACAAAGTCGGTAGGCTTGTAGCCCTCCAAGTCTTCATATCGAGCGGCAGGTCCAGTCATGGATGACTTGGACTTTCGGCGATTGGTGATGGGATCAATGAAGGTGGCGTCTTCATTTTCGGTGGTGGCTTTCAAAACGTCGGCTGGTGTCGTCTTCTTTGTGCCTTGTGGGCGACTGAAGTGATGTGTACCAGTAAGAGTGGTCTTGCGGATGTTGGCCTTGTTATCGCCTCGGATCAAGTGATCGATTGCGCTTCGTTCCACATCCTCGATGTTCATGCCCGGTCGGATACCTGAAAGATCGTCCGACCAGGACTTGACCTTGTCCATGTTGGCGTAATTGCTCGAGTCAGCATGGCGGCCAAAACTAGCCATTGCCTTCTTGATGGCATCCTTGGCGTTGTTCTCCCAGGAGAGATTGCGATTCAAGGATTCCATATACCGATAACGGAATTTGCCATGATGTCGACGATTTTGTTGAGTTTGAGGTGCTGACGACCAGGACCCAAAGCAAAACTCGCGGCTTTGACAGGCACACCTTGACTGTAGCGAAGCGGTAGATGTGAGGACGTTGGAACCGACAGCGCGGGTCTGGAGTAGTCTCGCGCTAGGCGAGGTGCGTGAAGCCGTCAACAACATTGTGTGGGGACGAGGGGAGAGTGTAAGAGGTGGGGAGTCTAATTCCTGGGGTCAGCACTGAAAGCAACAAGCGAACTCAAGTCTAATCAAGCTCTAGGCGTCGCAGAGGAGCGAAGCATCAAGAAATGAATAAACTGAGTATCATACGTACCACGGAAACAAGGAACTGATCAGCGATCAACCAAGCAAGCACCCGAGCCAGAACCCGGAGCTGCCACTAAGAAGACGAGCTGACGGCGCACAGGACACACAGCGGCTGAATCAACCGGCTTTTGGTAGCTGTGAGTGAAGCACGGCAGGGCTTCACAAATTGAGTTGTTTGCGGGTATAAGTGGTGGTGAAGATGAATACAGTGAGACAGAGAATAATGAGAGCGGGATGAGAGGAGAAGAAAGACGCGACCAAGGATGAGGGGAAAGCCAGGGACCTTAAAAGATAACGAAGACGGGACATGGAAGCAAGAGTGACGACTTGCGACGGGGCCTGGGGCTGTTTGGTCCTGAGGTTCAACAAGAGACCGGGGCAAGTGAGGGACCAAGTGGGGACCCTGGGGAGTTGGGGGGAAGGAGCCACTCGGGCGCATGGGTGAAGGAAACGCCGGAACAGCAGAGGGTATTCGTGAGGCTCTTGTGCAATGGAATCGGGCGTTTACATGTGAAGAAAGGGAAGAGATAACAAACAAGACTTGCACTTTATTTTAACAAAGTGTTCACTCTTATCGGCCTTCATTTGGCCTTGTAAACGCCCAATCTCACTCATCTATTTGCTTAAGTTGTTCCGCGTTTTTCTTCCCACCTGCGAAGATGGGGAGGAGCTGGAGGGGCGGCTTTGGCTGTTGGTGACGCTGTGACACAGTGACACAGCGGAGGCCCATGATACTTTTCCGGGGACCAGTCTCTCGCTTGCGCCGCATTGAGACGCCAAACCAAAGCAAGGAATACCCTTCAACAGACCAATAACTCCCTGACGAAGAGGCGTGGCGGAAGGGACGGGACTCTGACCAAGCGACAAGACTCCCAAAACAGCCTGTGAGCAGAGGTTCAGTGGTTACAGCCAATGCTGCAACCAGCTGCAACTCGCTGCAAAGGCTCCAAAGACGTCTCCAGGTGCATGAGCCCACATCCGACCCCCTGGCAATCCAAGCCCCCCGGGGCGACTCTCTTTGCGGGGAAGACGGCATCGCCTAATGGGGCAAGTTGATACTGTCTCGCCCCGCCGATTTTACAAGCTGAACCTGGGACTTCCCAGCCGCTGACGTCTGCCTCACGAGCCAAAACCCCTGTGAAGCGGCAATCCGCTGCGAGGGTGATGATGAGGATATCCGCACACACACTTGCTGCAAGCTGCGACGCCTTCTGTGGGATCTCATGGCATGCCTCGGCATAGCTCCCCGAGAACCAACTGCGCCAATCATAGCCAAAAGTGACATGTTTTCCTTCTGTTTCCACTTCTCACATCCTCAGGATGACCCAATTCAGCGTCTATGAGAAACCATCGTGAGCACCGAAAGAGGAAATTCCGCTGTGTGTCGAGGCGGGCGGCTCGCGGAGGCGGGGGTGCCTGGTCCGGGAACTTGTCTGCTTATCAGAGGGCTTGTCTTTTGTCCAGGGGCAAATCTTGGTTGTCTCTGATTAGGCTCCCATACGACAAGGACAACCGATCTCGTCTGGACGGACGGAAGCAGAATTAATGACGAGACGCCATAGCCGGCACGAATCATGAGAGCAATGGGGAAACCCGGGTGGAGTTGCTAGAAGACAAGATCCGGGGATAGCTTGACGAAAAATCCCCGTGGAGAGATCAGGCCAAGCCAAGTCGAGAGAGGCGCACGAAACGACTGATGCCACGAGGGGCCCAGAACAACTCTAACAATCTGACAGACCTTGACAGTGGCCGTCTTCCTTTGGCTGGTGGTTAATTGCACCGGCGTATGCTGATCAAACAGCCGAATCCTACCTAGAATTCATCCACCCAATCACGCTCCAGTTGCCTGGAACGAAAGGGATGGCTGCCACGGTCGCCCTTACACGCTCACTCGCAGCGGCGATCTGATGCAAGTTGTCATGGCCATGATGCTCTCGGTCACTGTGAGCTGGTCATGTGTTCAACTTGATGAAGCAAGGACGCGTCTGGTGTGTCTGTTGCTTTCTTTTTTTGTCATTGAGCCTTTGTGAAGCGACATAAGCCATCAGCGTCTTTCCCCCGCGCCTCAGCTCGACGTCAATCCCTCCAACAACTCCGCGCCTTGCGGGCGACGAGTCATCTCCTGTATCCTGGAGCCGCTAGCGTCTTCGCCCCGTGCTGTAACTCGATGCTTTCAGAAGGTGGCTACAGGGGACCCCGTCTGACCGATTGGCACTGCCCGTGAATCTTTGCCCTCCCGTGTCTAGTCGGCGGCTGGCGTATCGTGAGACATCAGAGGAGAGGTTGACATCGGCTCCAGTTGACGATGAAGCGGCTGAGCGGCTGAAGAGCGGAGCGAGCAAGCGGGTGTGAGTGAAGAAATAAGTGAGACACTTGGAGGGCAAGGGTAGACGCAACTGGTGCTTCTCAAATGGTGTATTATGGCCATCAATTTTCATGAAAATTATAGAAAATATCATAAGAAGTCGACAACATCGTTCAATCCTTCATATCATTTTCTCATGAATCTCTTACCATAGACAGGATCATCATTCTTTGTAATACTTTAGGTGGACAACGCCTCTTTTCCCAGTAAGCCATATGGTCGGTTGGTAATCAATCAGCCTCAGTTTGGAAGGTATAAGCACATTGTTTCACTCAATGTCTTTTCTTTGTTGAGTAGGGCATTTCTCTTCTTTCAACACAAAGATTCTTAGACCCAAGGCGTGAAATGCAGTTTTCTGCTCAAATAACGGGATTCAACGAGGCAAACCGTCCAGTTGCTTATGCGACCGGCGTGACTCAAGGCGGCGTGTCAGCGAGTGAGCCAACGGCGAGAAGATGTCGTGTAACACGATAAATCTATTACAAACCTTTTAAAACTTGGTAGATACACAATATCAAGATCGAGACATTTGCCCTTGAATCTTCATTACTCCATCTTCTGCCCATTCTTTAGTGTCTTTCCTGTTTTCTGATCTCAATAACTGAGGCTCAGCGACTTGTCGACCCCACTTGTCCCCGCCAAGGCCAACCACATTCGGTCCCTCTTGTGACATCACTCCTCCCTCGACATTTTCATCAATCATCACAGATACCAGCTACCTCGACCTTTCGGAGCTCCCAACAAAGCCGAGACCGTATCTACCAACACCTGAATTCCGCTCGACGGCCCCTGGACCTGAATCTGGACCTCTACGATTCATCTGGTCCCTCGCAGCCATGAAGCGGACTCAGGGCAAAGCCTTTGACGGACCCCGCTCCGGGTTCGCGGCCTTCGGAGGCTTTGGCGCCGCCGCTTCCGGCACCTCCCTGTCTTACCTCGCCGAACCCCCGTCTTTCACGGCCGTGTCGGACCCCAATGTGGTTGTGTCTCTTAAGAATATCCTCAAGAAAGACAGCACCACCAAGGCCAAGGCACTCGAAGACCTGCTTGCCTACGTACAGGCTCATCCATTTGACAAGGAAGGCGGGGTAGAGGAGGCTATTCTTGAGGTTTGGGTGAGTTGGACATGGGTTGATAGCAGAGTGCTCAGTGTGGCTCATAGTTTGACAGGTTCAATTGTATCCTCGCACATCGATAGACAACTCACGCCGTGTCCGTGAGCTTACGCATAATCTTCAGTTTGAGCTGATGAAGTCGGCGCGAAAGCGCTTTGAACGTCATCTGCCCAAGGTCGTTGCCGCATGGCTCGCCGGCCTTTATGATCGCGATCGCGTTGTATCCAGGGCAGCTAGCGACGGTCTAACTTCATTCCTCTCCACTCCGGAAAAGGTTCTCGCCTTTTGGAACAAGTGCCAAGCTCAGATTCTTGACTTTGCCATTGAGGCGATTCAAGAGACAAAGGACACCCTTAGCGACGAGCGTTCAACAACGCCGGAGGACTCCGAGGCTAAATACTTCCGGGTTGTCACAGCCAGTTTGTCACTTGTTCTAGGTCTGCTCCAAAAGGTCGAGCCAAGCAACCTTGAGAAGCAACAGTCTCGATACGACGACTACTTTGGGGAGGAAAGTGTCTGGAAAACCATCACCTTCAAAGATTCATCAGTGAGAAAGACTGTTTGCCAGCTTCTCTTTGCCTCGATCGAGCGCAAACTACCCTACGCAGACTCAACAAAGGTCAAGCAGGCATTTATCACCGGTGGTCTCAAGACAAACCAAGCGGGTTCTGCTCTCGAGTATGTGCGAGCCCTGACGAAACTGACCCAGGTCTATCCAGATGTCTGGTCATCATCAAAAGCCCCGAGCGACTCCAAGTCGCCTTTGGGTAGGCTACAGGCCTTTGTTGCCAAGGGTTCTCAGGGAAGCCCGCCAAAATTCTGGGAATGCTTGGACCAGTTGCTATCAGTTCTGCCTACGGATCTAATCAATGCCGAGGTGGCTTCTCAGTTCTTGACTTCTCTCAAGTCAGGTATTACGCACAGGGATGAACCCCGAACGAATACCTCTTTCGCTTGGAAGTGCTATATCGATACAGCAAAGCGATTGTTGAGCAGTTTACCTTCCGACGACCAGCTGCCGTTTGTTCAAGAACACCTTTTCCCTCTGATCGAACAATTCCTCTTCTCGGTATCCGAAAAGACACCCGCGATTCCTCTCGGCCCGAATGCTGTCTCTGTTCTCGTCGAGGCATATGTTGCCACCGTCCAGGCATCACCTCCCGTTGTTTCCGCATCCGAAGAGGAGTGGAACAGGCTTGCGAGCATCTTTTGCGCCAAGATTTCTGGATCTCTTCCCGAAGTGTCTCGGGAATACCAACAGTCACAGGATAAGATCGCGGAAGAGGGCCGACGATGGTTCAGCCTCGTTGGACAGATTGAGGACAAGATCTTGGAGCTTGCACAGGGTATCCCCGACCACACGGCCGATCCTTCACTCAAGGTCATTACACAGAGCATCTCGCTTCTTGAAAGCCGCAATCTGAAGCCATATGGCGCCGCCAGGATTCTCGAATTTGCTCTGAGCACGGCTCCTCGTCTCTTCCATGGCGAAGGGGCCAAGAAGCTTTCTAGGTTTCTCTCATCGCTGGTCGAACAAGATGCTGCCAAAGCTGTTGCCTCTCCTTCTTCCCGGTACCTCCTCTCCTGTCTCCATCTTCTTGGCTCGGTATCCACCGAATTTGCTCCTATTTGGAACTCTTGGGTTGAAGCTGTTCTTGATCTTGAGTCGGAGACTGACCAGAACTCGGCACTTGCATCTCTGATCTCCAATGATCGTGGTGCAATTCTAGCAAAGGGCAATATGGAGTTGCAGAAGCACATCATTGGACAGGCGACGCTTTTGGCTCTGGGTGCTTCCACCTCTTGGGAGCTGTTGGAGGCCGCTGTCACCTACCAGACACTGACTGACACCAACTACCGAGAACTCATCCAAACTCTTGTGGAGATTCTTGAAAAGGAGCCCACGCAGACAGAACCAACCCTCCAGGCTTTGGAGATTGCAGCTAAGGGCAGACCAGAGCTGTTCTCTCGAGATGAGCATGTTCACACAACATTGCTTGCCCTCCTACTCGGACTATCCGAGCTCGACAATACCACTGTTGCTTCGAAAGCAACCGCAATTCGCACGCTTTTGGATAGCCACTCTAGCGGGAAGCTGCCCGTTGTTGCCGTCATCCAGGCCAACTTGGAGAGGGCTGGGCCGCAATCCCTTGAGTAAGACCACCTCTGTCCTCTCTCAGACTTCGCTAACCAGGTTTTAGTATCAAGACACTCGTGGCACAGGCTGAAAATGCCGTCTCGAGCGAAATTCCTTCAGAGGAGCTTTTCCCAAGCACCAATGTGTGGATGAAGGAACTCGCCCCTTTCCTTGAGCTGTCCGTTAACCCATCCATATCGATTACCAACAGTCTTGGTGGTGCTGCTGCGTTAGTGACAGGCGCACCCCGAACTACCCAGATCCGAGTCCACCGAGACAGAAAGGGACGCTCCATTCCCGCCAGGATGGCACTCTACGTGTCTCAACTCACCGACAAGCTTCCAATCTCGCAACTGCCACCGCCATTCCAGCGCGAGATTTTGTATCTCCAGTGCCTGACGGTCCAACTCATTTCGGACCAGATCACATGCATGAAGGATAACCGTCTATGGAGGACTTTGAAACCGGCCGAGGCCATCAGCCAAGCCGAGGACTTTGTTTCAAAGACACGTGGAGTTCTGACTTCTTTGACCTCTGATATCAAGACCATGGATTCTGACGACGAGTCAACATACCTGGTCCGTGATCTGATTCATCTGCTCACTAAACACTCGAATGAGTTGACCCCCAGAGGCCTGTATAGCGCAAGAGCGCTTGCCGAACTGGTCCAGTCTATCACAGAGGCACACGGAGCTTCTCCAAGTCTCGAGGATGCTCTTCTGAAGCCCGATGTTCTCAAAGTTGGTCCCGCGACCGTCTTGCCCGCCTCAGCACTCATCACCGGGTTCGGGGAGACGCTCCAGCCTTCCAAGGCCCTCAACACCTTTTGCAACCGAGTGGTCAGTGAGATTGCGGGACTGAAAGCGCAGGGCGAAAAGACTCTCATGACTCTTGTGCTTCTTTCGTCATGCGCTCAGGTCTACGAAACCGGCGAGATGCCTGTGGCAAACAACCGTATCGTATTTGCAGTCCGGCAAATCACATCGTGGCTGGACGAGCCTGAGGATCTGAGCCCAGCTCTCTGTGCTGAGATTTGCCGTGCTTTGAACAAGCTGATGCCATGCATGAAGGACGTCTATGGATCTTACTGGGAGAAGACGATTGAGTTCTGTATCTCGCTCTGGAATCGCGCTCACGAGTTCGAGCTCGTGACTGCTCTCCCTTTCATTCACTCGTCGCTTAGACTGTACAAGACTCTGGAGACACTGCAGGAGCCCAACGATGATCTTGATGATGCCATCAAGGAGTATGCAGGCGCCAAACCTAGGGCACTTGTTGAGCTACTTCGACTTTCGCGAGACACCAGCTCGCAGCCTTTGGAGATCGTGGATGCCATGCTTTGCCGTGAGGTGGAAAAGATGCCTCTGCGACAAATCCCAGATCTATCCGACATTTTTTCCCTAGTGGCTTCGGATTCTCGAGATATTCAGACGGCCGCTTTCAACTTGCTACACAGAGCTATCCCCGAACAACAGCAGCAAAAGTCCGTTGATGCTCTGCTGGACAAGACAGGTATGCGTCTCTCAAAGTCGCCCATAAGTTTCTTCACTAACATTTACAGATGCTCGGCTGCCTGATGAACTGCTCTCCCTGCTTCTCGACGCCCCGACGCTTGAAAAGTACTCAGACGAGATGCTGGCAGAGTTCCCATCCCCCATTCGCTCATACCTCCTGTCTTGGAAGTTGGTCTTTGATGCCTACTCGACCTCGTCTTTCAAGATCCGCAACGACTTTACCGAGAACCTCAAGACCGATAACTACGTTGCCCCACTGCTCAACTTCATGTTTGACGTGCTTGGACACTCTGCGGCGCAGGAACTGAAGTTGGAAAAGGCCAACCTCGGCATCGAGCAGATCCAGAACTACGATGTCAAGCTCGCAGAGTCTGAGCCTGAGGAGAAGAACATGCAGTGGCTGCTTGTGCATCTTTACTACCTCATCCACAAGTATACCCCTGGCTTGTTCCGTGCCTGGTACATCGACTGCCGTTCGAAGCAAACACGTATTGCCGTCGAGTCCTGGACAACCAAGTACTTCTCGCCCCTCATCGTCTCCGATGCTCTTGACGATGTCCAGCAATGGGCAGACAGCCAAGAACCCCCTGCCATGGATGAACAAGAACTTGTTGTGCGCGTCGCCAGAGCCGCTAGAGAAGTAACAGCCAGCTACGAAGTCGACGAAAGCCAAGCTGCCATCACAATCAAGATCCCAGCCAACTTCCCCATCGAAAACGTCTCAGTGCAAGGCCTCAACCGTGTCGCCGTCAGCGAGAAGAAATGGCAGAGTTGGGTCATGACCACACAGGGCGTCATCACTTTCTCCAACGGCAACATCATCGATGGTCTGCAGGCCTTCAAGCGCAACATTGTCGGTGCTCTCAAGGGCCAGAGCGAGTGCGCCATCTGTTACAGCATAATCTCTACGGATAAGCGCATGCCTGATAAGAGGTGCTCGACTTGCAAGAACTTGTTTCATCGGACTTGTTTGTACAAGTGGTTCCAGACGAGTAACCAGAATACTTGCCCGCTGTGCAGAAATCCTATTGACTACATTGGTGCGGACACAGCCAAGAGACGCCAGGTTTGAGTGTGGAGTATTTGGGGTTTCAAAAGGAGTGAAATAGACAGGATAGAAGTTAGAAAGGTGACTTGAATATGACTCGATTATCACCTACCACGCTTCAAGCAATGGCTCTCTACGTAGCTACTTAACCACCAAATACGCTCAGCTAACCCATGTTAACATCTCCTTCCTTGTCGCGGTTCTGCTTCTTGTTCTTCTTTTTCTTCTCATCGTCCCCTTCGTATCCTGATTCCCCTCCCTTATCCTTGTCCTTCTCATTCCCACCCCACGCCCGCCTATCTGTGTCCTTGCCGCCACCACCAGCAGGTATATCGATGGGGGCAGACTTCTTCTCTGTAGGATAGTTAGAAGGGAGGCAACAAAGAGAACAAGATTAGGACTTACCCTTGTTATCGCGAGTGTTGGGCATTTTGATGTATACCAAAAGCTGGTTGCTTGTATTTGGGCATTTAGAATATGTAATTTAGATAGCTTGTAGAACTTGAGAAGATGGCCGGCGTAGAAACGAGTTATATGTTTAAGATGCGAAAGTGAATATTTGGTTGACACAGCTGGATAGCGTGTAGAGGTGTTGTCGCCTTGTGATACCGAGATCAGGTGAACATGCCAAACAGGGTTGCGATGAGATGGCGAGTGCGACGGTGACGAAGCTTGTTCGAGTCTATGCATGTTCAACGTGTCGTATCAAGGCATTTATGATTCAAGGCCTGTATTTGTTAGTTTGCACATGCGGTAATTGATAGAGGAAACTGACCTGCTCAGCTGAGAGTCTTTGCTTGTCGTAGCGGACTAAAGAAGCTACAAGCTCTCGAAATTCAGCATCCGCGTCTGGAAGGATCACGTCCCAGGGGCGTGAAGGGAATACTGTCCAAAGCTGAAAAGGAGATATCTTAAACTCCTTTGCCTCAGGCCAGGTCTCCGGGGTAGGTGTACCAATGGTCTTGAAGATACTAAGAATCAGTCCCAGTTGGTTTCCATCCTCATGCACGGCACGAGACTCAAAGATGGGCTTGGGCGGATCTCGAATGGCCTCTGAAATCATGACGCCCACCCCCCACATGTCGACTTCTGGCCCGTATAACTTGTTTCCGAAAAGGACGTCTATCGCTCGATAAGCTCCTGTTCCGATGTCGAGAATCTTGTCGTCATGTGGCTCAGATTGGGCCGAGAACTCGGGGTGCCATGCAGTGCCAAAGTCGGAGAGATAAGCTGGACCGGTAGGAGAAGCTAAAAGAATGGCGGATGGCTTAATGTCTCGATGTATGATTCCCTGAGCATGTATATCCTTTAACCCCTGAAGCACGTCTCTAAAGATTGAACGAGCCGCGTCCAAGGGGATGGGTCCTTTGTCGAGAAGATCGGTGAGAGTATAAGGCATGAAGGGAAAGACGAGGACGAATTGCTGCTCTTGGTCGCGAAAAGTTTCGAGCAGTTCTATACAAGGAGACCGTAGAGTCTTGAGGATCTTAGCCTCTCGTTGGGGATTATGCGGCTCGATATTCTGGTAGGCGACAATGACTTTCAGAGCTTTGTCGCCGGAGCGATAGACCTCAGAGGTGACACCCTCAGAGATGGGGTGGCAGTTTCGATAGGAGCCAATGCGAACACCAGATTCCTCCTCAACTTCAGCCTCATCATAGTCTTGGGCATCTTGTCTGGGCAGCGGTGTCGAGGTAGGCTGACATGCGAGGTTGTACTCCTCCTAGGCGTTGTCAGCGGTTCCCGAGCCCTGGGTTGCTGCGAGAGGCTGCATCGCGGCGCACCTGAGTAGAAGAAATCTGGAAGGCGGCCTGTTCTATGGCGATGGCCTCGCTCATACTAGTCGTGGCTAGCGAGTCTTGACTAGGGAGTGCGTGTAAGCGGTCTGTGACCAGATGCTGGTAGGGGTCTGCCTGCTTACATCTTTTGTATGGTCTCGTACCGCTGGGAAGCCGAAAGCGCGGCTTTCCATTCAGGCAACCCAACAGATGCCATTGTTTGCTAGAACGTCAAGCCTGCACCCGATCTCCCGTGTCTCAAAGGCTTGGTGATACTCTTCAACGGTCGAGCTTGGTCTCGTATAACGGCACACAATTGGGGCATCCGGTCAATTGCGGTCAACAGAATGTAGAGAATCCCAATTTCCCCCGCTTCGACGGCTCAATCGCTCCCGCTGATGAACAAGGGGGCAAAGATCGGCCTAGCTGGGGTTGTCTCAAAGACGTTGACGTAGCGCGTAGAAAAGGTATTTGTGGATGTATCCGTAGAGCTGAAGCAAGAGGCGGGAGTAGGCCCGCAATTTCATCCAGCAGAAACAAGGCCCTAAGATTGGACAGGAACAGGGGTTTACGGCCTGAAACTGTCTGTTTGCTTGTCGCAGTGTCAAGAATAATGCTGTATTATCCTTATTGAAGCTTCGTTTCACGATGTAGGTGCAGTGCTGTCGTGAGAGCTACAATAAGGAGGTATCTTGGTTGTGAGGTCATGCTTCTGTCCTCGTGACCTCGGCTCGGGCTCTACTCTTCGAATGAAGCTCCCCCCCGTGCTCCCGCATCTTCTCCCCGTCTTCTCGAAGCCCACCAACCAAAAGCTTCATCCAACAGCTTCACCCAACCAACGGCCATCCAAGCTTCTAGCGTTGGGTCCACCGCTTTGCTCCGCTGCCAGCCCGGTCAAGCCCATTCGAGGCGAGGTCCAGTCACCAGCCGAGAACCCAGAGCCCAGCCCCAGCCGCCTGTCTTCGCCTTGGCCTTGTCCCTCTGTCTGTTGTCAGGTCCATCCAGCAGCTCCGTCTTGCTTCCAAGATTCTATTCTTCCAACCTCGCATCGCACAGCACCGCATCTTGGCTTGGATCTACGCACAAGAGCCGCGTAATATCCTTCCCCTTTCTTCCGACTCGTCCCATCTTCCCGTCGACATTGTCACCTGCGACATGACCTTTCTGGTCTATTAACAATCCTATCCGTCTTGTCCGTCACTGCGCTTGCTTGCTTCCCGACCAACCGGCCGACCCATCATCACCGAACCAAGCAAAACCTCCCTGTCGCCTTGTTCGTCAACCCCGAAGCTTGACCGACCCCTCTCGCTCGCCCTCGGCCTCATCGCCATGCGCATCCTCTCCTCGAGCCATTAATCGTATACTTAATCATCTCCCCCCTACTTCCGCACCTATATATAATTCCACCCTCCGTTTGCGCCGCGCCGCTCCCCAAATCGGTCCACCATGGAAGACATGGCAAGGGCCGAGTATCCCGCCATGCTGGTAAGGCAATCCCCGTCCCAGCCAAGACTACGGCGCTGCAAAATGCAAGATGCAGAGTCTGATGTCGAGCTTTTACTGATCTGCTTCTTTGCGCAACTCATAGGCAGCTCTCCAGCCCGGTCAGGCGGCCCATACCCTCTCAGAACGAGTAAAGCGCATGTCCCGCATCAATGTCGAAATTGCCGACTGGCTCCAGGTACGCCGGCCTCCCGAGATGGATGCCAATGCCCACGCATAGACTTGGGGTCATCCCGTTACATCCAGACGGCATACTGACCCTCAACCTAGGAGCGCCGTCGCGTCGAGGAACAGTATGTTCAGGGCTTGCGCAAGCTCACTGCCTTCAAGGTGCCCAATGCCCAGTCTGAGCTAGGGTAAGTCTGGCCGCTCTGTAGTATCATGATGGCTCGTAGGCTCACAGTTGCCATAGTGTCTTCCAAGCCCCATGGAACCGAATCATCGACTCGGTCGAGAGCATCGCTCACTCACACCATCTGCTCGCCGATCGCATCGAGAAGGACATTGAGCACCCCCTGCGCAACTTTCACATCCGAAAGGACTTCCAGAACATGAACACCATGGCCAACAACCTGGCCACCGTGGCAAGGGACCTTGAGGAGGCTCAGGAGCGGTCCGACAAGCTGAGCAAGAAGGGAGGTCGTGCCAACACTCAAAAGGTCGACGCCGCCTCGTCTAAGCTGGAGGCTGCTACCGGACAGTGGGAGTCGCAGGCGCCCTTCATCTTCGAGTCCCTCCAAGCCCTCGACGAGTCACGGGTCAACAATCTGCGTGATCTCCTCACCCAGTACCAGACCCATGAATCCGACCAAGCCCAGCGCGTTCAGGAGAATGCCGTCGAGACGCTTGCGCTCATGCTCGAGATCGATACCGACAAGGAAATCCAGTCATTCGTGAGCAGGGCCACCCAGGGCAGGGCCAAGCTTCCCACCAGGACTTCAACGCGACAGTCATCCATTGTCGGCACCACGCCTTCGACGCCAGTGCCCCCAAGCACTGCTGGTAGCACCAACGCGCCCACACCAAGCGTCCAGGCGCCTCCTACCCCTGCTGCCGCTTCCTCTACCGCTCCCGACGACGATGTGAGCGAGAACAATTCGGTTCCACAAGAGCCCAAGCCAGGTAAGTCGACTCCTTGGCATGTTGTACGCTTAGCTAACATCTTCAAGGCGGCAAACTTCGCCGTCTCGGCACCATGTTTGGTGGACGAAGGCGACAGAGCATGCACGCAGGTTTTGGTCAATTGTCCCCTCAAAAGGGCGGCCCTAGCTTTGGCAGGTTGGGAACCAGCCACAGCCATCATGACCGCGGTGTCTCACCAAGGGGCTCCTCGACTAACCTGCAGGAGCATCACCGACTGTCCTCTCTAGCAGAAGCACCTGATGTGCCCAAGCTGCCCGCGAATATCGACCAACCGCCCAAGCCCGAGTCTACGCCGCACGAGAACACGAACGGAGTGTCGCACAATGAAGGTCTTATGGACAGCCCGATCCCACACCCAACTGCAGGCACGGTCAATGGCAACCATGAGCCCGATTTGTCAGATGTTCAGCCGCCACCAGGGCCTCCTCCTTCTCACAAGCCAGAGGAGCAGCAATCGACCCCTGTAGCGGCCGCAGCTGGAACTAAGGACTCAGAAGGCTTCACTGTGCCGCCACCAATGAACGACCCCATCTCGCAAGCTCAGAGGGAGGCCCAACAAGAAGCAGGCGAAGACCCCGAGCAACTGCTCAAGGTCAACATTCAACAGACGCCTGTGGAAGAAGAAGACCCAGACGCCAAGCTCGCCGCGTTGTCGAGTGTTGCCAACAGCCTCAAGATCGGACCGGCCACCCGTCGCACAGGCACCGTAAGAGGTCGCCGTGACGTCCGGCACACCGTCTACGTCCCACCGCCTAGTATGCCCGAGAGCGGTACTGATTCCTCCGTGGGCGGGTTCCCTGTGTCGCCTTCATTGCCCGCTACGTCCTTCACAAAGTCCGGCACCGTCGCTGCGCTAGCATCCGAGGCCAGCATTGCTGGGACTTCAGATACACAGTCTGTACGATCGGGCAACTCATTGGGAAGCCTTGCCCACCCCAAGCATCCTGATATGACGGCGCCTGGTCTGAATTCGTCCATCATTGAGAGTGTTTCTGCTGTCTTTGAAGAGGGTGGCATCAAGTCTGCGTCCATTTCTGGTGAAGTTGCGTTTGTCAACAACCCCAGTGAATCAGGCGACGCAAAGAGTAAGTTGCAACATGAATTCGTCAAGGATATGTATTAACATGAGGCAGGTTACGAAACCATCCGTATCAACAACTTTGCAGCACTTGAGCGCATTGGCCCTAACCGCATCTTTGTGCAAAACTCATCAGTTGAACACCACGATCAATTCTCCCTCGACGTCTCCCATCTCACCAAAACAAACACGGCATTCTCCTACAAGGTATTTGCTGAGGAATCTGGAAGCCCCTCGCTCGGTCAGCATGCCCCCTTGCTCCTGAAGCTTGCCTGGAAGCCTCAAGGAGACAAGCTCGGCCTTCTACTACAGTACCAGCTCAACCCATCCTTCAAGTTCTCTGCACCTGTAACGTTACACAACGTGGTAATCGTGGCGACGTACGAGGGCCGGTCAAGCGGCGCTCAGACGAAGCCTGTGGGAACACACCTAAAGGACAAGCACCTGGTGTACTGGCGGGTAGGGGATGTGACGCTCACCAACGAACCCCACAAGATTGTGTGCCGTATCATCGGCGCGGAGGGTACCGAGCCCAAGCCAGGACATGTTGAGGCCAGATGGGAGTACACTGCCTCTGGTGATGATGTGGTAGGAAGCGGTATTTCCATCTCGCGACTCGATGAAGGCAAGGGCAAGGCGAAGGAGCTCACGGAAGATGACCCCTTTGCCGACGATAGCGCAAGCACGACGGAGCAGAAATGGGTAGACGTGCCAGTGGTGAGGAAGCTCGTCAGTGGCAAGTATGAGGGTCGGTAAGGGGCCATGAGCCATAAACTGGACCTCGAGGTGTGATTCCCAAAGTGCATGGATAGAGGCCCGAGGAGGACACTGAAAAATGTTCCTGGGGCGGCGCATTGAATAGCGAGCGTGATGGGAGGATAGCCTCCCCTTCTTGGGTTTACTTTCACTCCTTTTTTTTTACTCTTTCCTATTTTTATTATCTTTGTATGTCATACTGTCTCTTGTTCTTTTTTGTATGGGATTGACGGCTGGATGGGTTGGAGCGTGAGAAGGGTAGTAGTAGTATGTTTTGTTGAAAAGCTGTAACCTTGTAGTCTCTATCGACTCTACAACAACAATGTCTATATCTCGGCAATATCAAGACTCTTTTGCTTGGTTTTGTCCAATTGTAACATATAGCACACGGCCTTGTTTTGTTTGGTACTTTGCATTCGCTACGTCTATACTATTTTTCCTTCCTTTTGACCCTACCTATAAACGCTCCGGTCCGATATACTCCAAAACGACGCTGTGCGTTGTTGCCCCTTGCTTTTCGCTATTATAGCGGTAAAGTGGGCTATACATAGATCTGGGATACAAAATGGAATGCGCATCGTGAATGACGCTGGTGATATGTACAGGTGTGAGCGTGATGGCTGGAGACATCAAAGACTCAGGGGCTTCAACCCTTGTCTACTCAGACTTGTTGGCATTTTCCTTGGCCTTTTGGCTCTCTTGGCCCTTCTTCCACTTGGAAATCTTCTCGCCGAGGTATCGCCACGTCCGTGAGAAGCCGCCCATCACTAGTCCCTTGATGCTCTGCGTTGTGCTGGGCCAGTTGACTGTGTGCTTTACCACAGTGCGCACCGTCTCACGCAGGTTCTCAGGGTCATCCGTGGCGATGCGACGCTCGAACTCGCCTCCCTGCATGCGATGAACAGCGCGGCTTTCCTCGTCGGAAGTGGCCTTCATCAACTTGTTGAATTCACCCCGAGGGATGCCAAACTTCTTCTGGTACTGGAAGTAGAGACGAGAGCGGAAGGTCTGTGGAAGACGCCGCACCATATTACCGCGACGGACGGGATCCATATCCTGCTCTAGGGCGTTGACTGCCTCAGGGTTGAGAATCCAGTCCTGATCGTCGATGCGGCAAGGACCGGAAAAGTCGACGTTGGGAAGTGTCTTGACTAAGGGAGCATAAAGACGGCGGAAGTGAACAATGTTGTTGTCAACAATGTTTGTTACCTTGCTCTTGTTCTCGGTGGGGAGAGCCATGCGAGGGTCACCTAGGTAGCTGAGACCGGCGATGGTGCTGTAGAGCTCGGCCTCTGTGAACTTGGGGGGCAGGAGAAGGAGGGCAGTTCGGACAGCAGCGATGAGGTTATGCTGGTTCGCAAGTCGTACACGGGGATGGTCACGGAGAATCTTGACGGGTTTCTGAAGACGGCCTGCAAGGTACAGGCTCTCCCAGGAAGAGAGATCGGTAACGAGGTTGTCAATACTTGTCACGCCGTATTTGATGAGCATTCCATTCATCTCAATGTACGGGTTGAAGTAGACTCCAGCGCCCCAATTCTGCACGCGCGAGACGAAACCAGACCCCAGAGATGCGATACCGGAGTAGTGATCCCGATGCTGCTTCATGTTGATCGAATGCCAGTGTTGAGTATGCGTCACTCCAAAGATAAAGTCAATCATCTTGGGAGAGCCCTTTTGCGATTTGACCAGAGCTTCGGGAGGGTTGGGGTGGACAGCACGGAAGGCGGCATCGGAGATGCTCGGCTTGGAAGCCTCTTGAGGAAACACTCCAGAGCCGTATGCGAAGCAGTATACAATGGGAGCATTGAACTGCCGCAGCATCAAACGCAAAGCCTCTTTTAGCTCATAATTAATGATCATGTGTTGGTTCGCGCCGAAGAGACGATGTGGCAGGTCGTCAAAGGACTTTATAGATGTATCGAGGTCTTCCCAGTCGCTGCTAAAGACATTAATCTTGCTGCTGGACTTGGGAGTCGAGGATGCGCTGCTCGAAACGGACGTGTCGGAGTCTGTCGTCGAAGTTGCGGAACTCTCGGAATCGCTAGGGCTGTCAGGCCGCTTGGACGAAGTTGACGACCATCGTGATGAGATCAACGACGAGGTGGACGGTTTCGAGTAGAGTTGACGGGCGCGTGGGGTTCGAAGGGATATAGCTCGGGTGGTCACGGAGGACTAGAGGAAGTTGTTAGAGGGGACTACTGAAGGAGACAAGGTTAGAGCTCACCCTGAGGCCAATTGAGGCCATTGTTTATGATGAGATGAAATCTATTATCAACAAAAAGTGTCTGGGTACGATTATGGTTCCAAGATGAGGTCGAGGGAGAGTAAGGGCAGCTCAAGCTGCAGCGGCGTTGAGACTGCCTAGTCGCATACTCGATCCGGAATCGGGGAAGGGAGGGACAAGAGATCTCAGAGCAAGGTCCCCCAATGGCAGCCGCAGAAGAATACGTCAGTGGGGTACAAGAAGAGCCTCTTCTCTAGGCAAGAACAGACGAAGACTGCAAAAGATCGTCGGAGGCTTTGGGGGAAGCTTTTTTTTTTTCTGCAAGCGAATGATGGAATGAAAATACCCAACGTTAGCCGTCACCTTTCTCCCCTCCAATGCCGAGCGGATGGAAAGGGTGTGGGTCACGAGCCACAAGGAACGGCTTGCGGGATGACCAATCACGTGCCATCTTGGCTTTAGGGGAACAGGGTCCCCGATCGTCTTCCCGCCCAGGTACGTACCGCTACTGGGCCGAGAAAGGCAGGATGATGGATGCTACGTCACTTGGCGATATGGCCTTGGCAGATCGGAGCTTGAGAGGTCAAGAGTTGGTAAACAAGATGCGTCATTGATCGAGAGATTGTTCCTGGTTTGTGCTTAGCTTTGCTGATTGGGTTAGAGACAAGGGGGTTTGTTTAGATCCACGTGGTTGACACAATGCATCGCAGCTCAAAGACAGGGCAGAGCTTGAAGCTTTGGAGCTTCAGGAATTAAAGCTTCATGTCTCGCTGCCCGGTTTGTCCAGCTCTTGTAGACCAATGGATGAAACCAATTGAATGTTTAATACATCTGTAGTCATTGGTCACTCTCATTGGATCGATTATAGTGAAAATATCTAGTGTTGATTGCTCAAAAGGTTGGTCGTGATCACACACCTTGGCAAATGGCAATTGAGTTGCAAAGCCGAACAATTAGGAATGGATCTGCGTTAGCCATGTAGCAATACAAGCACCAAAGAAAGAGGAACAAGCATTCATAAAGTATTTAAAATGCATAAAGCTACTTACTTTACAAACAACTCCACATTGTATGTCGCTTCCAACCGGATACCCCTTTCATCGCATCTGGCTGTCATAGTTACCCTGGACTTATGGCACGAACGGAATTTGAGATGGAAGCTATTCCTGGGACCCATGTCAACCACCAGTTGTGTACTTATCACTCTCAGTATCAATTAGAGATAAAAAGTGTTCTCTAACCTAATTTATTAGCTCTGAATGGTCCTTAGGCCCATTATGCCTATCATCCGTTCAGCACAAAGCTGCTGGCAAGCTGCCCACTCAACATGGATCATCAACATCACGTGACGCACCAGCTGCTGTGGTGATCGCAAACAAAGCATTCAGGGACGCGCTTCCCGTCTCACAATTAGCAACCTCACCACCCGCCACAAAATGCGCGCCCATACGCCTGACGGCTCCGGAGGCCGAAGGGTCTCTTCTAGCAATAGATTCCGAGCTAGCACTTCTGCCATCGGGCGCCCTCAGACCAATCTAAGAGAGTCCAGGGTAAGTCAACAACATTGCAAACAAAACAAACATTGGTTTTGCCATCATCACCACCATTAACATTCTGACTTGGGGTATTCTTAGATATCCTCTTTTCGGGCGAGTACTCAGCCGACATACAACTTCTTCACTGGCGAATCAAACCTTCCCCGTCCTTCCTCCCGTCAAGGCCATACCGCCGAGTCTGTCCGCCCGGGTTCACGCGACAGTTTTAAAGAGAACATGGCGCCCCCCGATGCCGACGAATATGAAAAGTACAGAAAGGAGATTGAGGCCTTGAAGGCCGAGATTGGCACCCTGCAATACCGCATGCAAACATCCGAACAAGAGAAGGAGATTGCTTTGTCGCAGCACAACAGCAAGCTTGAGCAAGCACGTCGACGAGAGCAGGATGAGGCACAGCAGCGCCAGGTCGCCGAGGCCGAGCGCGAAAAGGCAGCCAGTCAAACCGAAGCGCTTCGAAAGGAGTTGGAAGAGTTGAAAGAAAACATTGAGGGCGACAAGAAAGCTCTGGAGCGAAAAGCCCGTGAGGCAGAGGACGAAGCCCGCCTACTGCAGGAACAGTTGGAGGACTTGTCCACGGCCAAAGAAGAGGCTGCGCGCATTGCTGATCGAAAGGTTACCGACCTGGAAATGCAGATTGCCGCATCGCAAAAGTCGCTACAAGAATACGAGCAGGAGATTGACCAGCGAGAAAATGTCCTACAACAAGCCCAGGCTCAGCTGGCGGAGAAGGATGCACAGATCGGCAACCTCGAGGCGGACGTGCTACGACTAAAGGCACAGAGCGGAGATGCCGAGACGATGGAGATAATCCGACAAGAACTATCGGAACAGGTTCATCATATTCGAAACCTTGAAGCGACCAACCGCGACCATCTTTCCGAACTTAAGCACCTACGAGCATTGAGCAAGGCAGTCGAGGTCGTCGAGGAGGAGAAGCGAAGCCTGCAGCGCAAGCTCGAGGCTGCTGAAATGGTCGAGGCAGAGCTTGCTGAGGCCCGTATTCAGCGACAGAGACTCGAGGATGAGCGATTGGCCTGGTCGGCATACTTGAAGAATGCGACCGAAACTGGCGACAACGAGTTTGATTCTCCGGAGGCTGTGGCAAGGGCGCTTGTTCAGGAGCGTCTGACTACGGCTTCGTATGTGGAAAAGTTGGGTGCTCTTCAGGCCGAGATGACGGCAACACAGAACACGATCCAGACACTACAAGATGAGAAGGTTCAGCTCAAGACCGAGATTGAGAATGCAAAGGCATCAGCCAACGCCAACAACACCGATAAAGCTCGACTACGACTGGAACGACAACGCGCCCTGGCTGTCAAGGAGGTGGAATACCTTCGAGCTCAGCTCAAGACTTTTGATACCGAGGATGAGACCGTCCAACCAGAACAGTTTGATGAAGCCCGCGCGAAGAGAGTCCAGGAACTCGAGGATCTGGTGGACAAGTACAAGATGGAAGTGCAGAGTCTGCACGCTGAGCTGTCATCCGTGGAACCGTCTGCTACAGGCACACCACAGCCGGCAACTGGCAGCAAACGCTCCCGACCTGAGGATGACAATGCCCACGAGCAGCTTGGACAGCTCGCGCGCAAGAATCGCAAGCTGCAGGAGGAGCTGTCTAGCTTCCAGACCAAGGTGGCGTTGCTGGAGAAGGACCTGTCAGCCAACCGCGACCAGCTGAAGGCTGCAAAGAAACAGACGCAGACCCGTGTTCTCTCCCTCAAGTCTAACCCGACATCAGACTATGAAGCCATCAAGCGGTCCACATTGGAGGCCCTCCAGAAGGAGAACCAAGACTTGTTGGCAACCCTTCGTTCCAAGACTGGCAACTCGTCAGTTCCCATGATTCCTACCTCAGTGCTCTCGGCGATGGAGCGTGAGATTGCGGCTGCCAAGGCCGAAACTGCATCGGCTCAAAAGTCCGCGCGGCGTCTCAAGGAAGTCTGGGGGTCCAAGTCGCAAGAGTTCAAGGAGGCCATCTTCTCGACTCTTGGCTGGACCGTCACCTTTATCCCGAACGGCAAGATGCGGGTCGAGAGCACATTCTACCCCTCACAGACAGATGAACATGAGAACTCGATTGTCTTTGACGGTGAGCGGGGAACAATGAAGGTGGGAGGCGGCCCGCGAAGTGCGTTTGCGAGAAGGATCAGTGATCAGATTGGGTTCTGGGTGAGGGAAAAGGGGTGCATCCCGGGCTTCTTGGCAGCGTTGACGCTGGAGTTTTACGAGGAACATACACGGGCATCCAAGCCTTGAGAGAAATGTCGGCAGCGGGGATAATGTTAATCGGGATGGATGAGATGACGACCTATACCCTTGTACATATAGCCATTTACTTTATCTGGGAGTGCTGGTGTAGACAGTGACTCTTGGCTTCAGTGGGGAGTTTGAACTGCTCAAAGGCATTACTGCCAGGCGTTTTGCTTTCAATAACTGACATTTTGGCGTATTATTTGGACGAGTGAGTTGAATATTGGTCGTACGAGTTTAGTTACTCAAACTCGAGTTACTCGGACGTGCTTTCAAGCCCAGATGCCTGACTTGTCGACTCTCACTCTGTTGGTAAGAATCTAGACGAGAGGTGCCTGCTGACCTGCATCTGATATCTTGCTTCAGCCTCAACTTATTGCGTACGCAAATCTGCCCGTTGCCTCTCACTTGCATCCTCCCGCTTCTCAGCGGACCTGGACCCCGTTCAATCCTCCTGCCTACTTGAGCATGCCGTGCTACACGGGCAAATTAAAACAACAAATCCTTGTGTAACTCGGAAGACGCTAAATTTATCCCGTTATGCTTAAAGGCACGCAGGGGTAGTTACCGTGTTCGCGTAAGCGCCCGTGGCTCTCGTCCCGCATCCCTGCTCGAGAGGCAGTGCAAGTTCAAAAGTGCAGAAGATGAATCCGCCGTGCCGTTGCGGAAAGGAAGTTTTGTACGTAATTTAAAAGGGGAAATAAACAATATGAACATATGGCAAAGGGGCTTAGTTACGTCTTGTATGCAAGCCAATTATGCTGACCGCCGTGAGGCCATACACAGGGCGAATACACTTTTTGATCTATCGTCCAGGATTGTCAAAGGATCTTTACGGGGTAGCCAACCATATAGCCTGACCTGCTTAGGTCCCGCTCTTCCGGGCTTGCTCCAGAGCCCCCATCAAGGTGGTGGCTGTATCGAATGCCTGCCTCACTTTCAACACCGCCTGATCCGATCGTGAATCACATAACGTTGTTTCCTCTCTCGGAGGTTGCCTCTCTCGTAAGTCGGCACTGTCTGTGAAACAATGGGGCCAGGCCATTTATATCCATGTAAACTATGACTGGGGGCAGGGGAGGGTGGAATACGGTTTCATGTAACGTTCTGATATGAGGATCGTCTTTGGAACGGTGCATATATAAGACGGTCGGTTCTTGTCCTTTATTTGGACTCTTTGTGAAGAGAGCTGTATAGAAGCTTGTTCTTCTTCACTGGCGACTCTACTATGCGTTTCTCTACTGGCAAAGTGGCGGTTCTCGCCTTGGGTATGTGACTTCTTTTCTTACTGGAGAAACACTAGCTGACTGAGACTCTAGCTTTATGCCAGTCTACCTACGCTTACGGCCTCAAGGCAACCATCCTAGCGGATACAAACCGCGACGGAAAGGTTGATGCCAAGGACGATTCCGACATCAAGGCCAAGACCACCTGGACGTCCGAGAGGGGAGCCTTGTTTCTTGCCAACATTGGCGACACGAACCAGCGATGTTCCAAGAAATGGCCTCCCAGCCAAGAAGTCCCCTTTGAAGATGGCGAGACCTACTTGGATGAGTGCAACGACGCTACCGACAACGTGCAGCGCAACCCCCAGTACCTCGCTCCCCTACGAACTCTCCCCATTGCGAAGCTCAGTGCTTCTGCTAAGGGCAAGGTTCATGTCACGAACAAGGTTGCCGCTAGCAAGGTTCGCATCTTTGTCAAGGAGGGAAGTGAGTGGACGTACGTGGGTGCCAACTACACCTTTACAGCTGAGGACCTGAGAGGTGGTCTTGAGCTGGGCATTGATGCTCGTGATGTCCGTCGACCCAACGGTTGGGACGGAAAAGCTCAAGTTCACTTTACTGTCTCGGATGGAAGTCAAAAGGCTACTGACTCTGTTGCTTTGCGGGTTGCTCCTGTCTTGACGCATCACCATGCTCAGCTCGCCGAGAGAGTATTTAGCACTGGTGCTGATGGAGACGGTGCTCAAGGAAGATTTGTTGCCGACTTGCAAGAGAATACTGCTGCTGCGGGCATTGAAGAGCCTGTCTTTTTGTTTGGTCATGGCGATATCTGGACTCAGGACTTTTTTGAGCCTGGATACACGAGCATTCCTGGACCCGATGGACCTATTGTTCTTCGAGTCATGATCCGGTCTGTACAAGCTTCTCGTTCTTCTGGTAGAGATATCTTTCACCAGCTCCGAAACGACAAGGTCGGTGCTGTGCAACACCATGGAGATGGCGACACCATCGACTCTACTGGAAACTTGGAAACCATTCCTCCTTACAAGTACAAGGGGAAGAGCTATCCCGCGGGTCGTGTCATCCAGGGTCAGTGGGAGGGACGAAAACCCCTCATGTTCAACTTTCTCAAGGCCCAGCAAGTTCAAGATCCCCTTGCTCTCGACACGGCTTGGCTTGCTGTCGGCCATGTTGATGAGTTTCTTCAGTTCCTGCCCGCTGACAATGAGCGGGGATGGGTCGTTGTGATTGATGACCCCGTCGCTGGTGTGGAACTCCTCAAGAAGGCTTCCAAGGAGGGACATGGTAGCATGAAGGCTCTCTCGCGACCTCATCTTCCTGGCGAGGACCCAGTTCAGTACTGTCTTCCCAAGGAGACCATCGATCAAGTTCTTAAGCTGGATAAGTTTGAGAGCATCAACCAGATGGCTGCCAAGCGTATCGAGGGTAACATTGCTATCCTCAAGCGTGAGACGGGTCTTACTGATGATGAGATTCTTCGCGTTCCTGCGACGTTTTACTATGCGTTTGCTGAGGGTTGGACGTGCAGTATCAACCCAAACTCGACCGCTGGTCCTACGTTTGGGCCTACTCCCATCCCGACCCCAGGCCCATCTGAAACCCCGAGCCCTAACAAGCTCAGCGCTGGCTCTTCCCTTAGCAAGAAGGCTGTTAGTGGTGGCCCGGTCTTCAAGGCCAAGTCTATCATCGAGGCAGCTCAACCCCACGGCTCTGCCGAGCTTGGACGACGTGAGGTGGACCCCGAGACCCAGCTTGTTGCCTTTTACCCAGGCACAGTCAATGGTGTTGTCTTGGCTGACTCATTTGTCCTTGCTCCTAACCCTTGGGGTCCGGTCATTGACGGAGAGGACATTATTGCCAAGGCTGTGCAAGAGACATACGCGAAGGCCAGTTTCAACGTGACGTTCCAGGATGACTGGTTCTCTCATCACTTGGGCATGGGAGAGGTTCACTGTGGTACCAACACGTGGCGAACTACGGACACCAAGTGGTGGTGAAGATTTTGTACATGTATCACCGAAACAGATAGGAACCATAGGCACATAGAGGAATCACATTGAGTAAATAGCATCATAGTTTCGTAACAGTTGGACGTGAGGAACAACATGTACTGATGGCCTATGGCTGTCCAAGATATCTAGAGTGGTCTATCCAATTAAGTACAAGAAGAAGTTTAAGACATTATCCTCAAGAAATAAGGGGCGTCATCATGATTCCATCTACTCAGCCTCCTCCTCCTCATCGTCACCGCCGTTGGGGCAGACGCGGTTGAGATGGATATCATCCAGCTGGATGTAGAAGGCGTCGGGGTTGTTCTTGCACGACAGCTCGAGCGAAAGGACGGCCGTGTCGCTGGAGGGGGTGACGGTGTTGTAGCGCTGGACGTAGGTGGTGAAGGCGTTGGCGTCGTAGAAGGGGTCAAAGTCGTCAAAGTTGACACCGTCGAAGCGGACGAGGATGTCGCACTCGTAGAAGGGGAGCTGGGTTCCCTTGGCGATGTGGTACCAGTAGCCGAGGGTGTAGGTGGCGCCGGGGACGAGGCCGGTGACGGTTTGAGTGAGGCTGGCCTTCTTGTTGCCTTGGGGCCAGCGGACAAAGGCGGAGCTGTCACCAGAGTGGCTGGGTCGGTTCTTGGTGTTGGCGACGACACCGGACTTGCCCTTGAAGGTCCAGAAGGTGAAGGCCTCGTCACCCTCGAAGCCACCAGCGTCGACAACGTCGGCAGTGTAGCAAGCAGGAGCATCGCTAGTGGTGGTAGACTCGGCGGTGGTAGTGGTAGACTCAGCAGTGGTGGTGGTGGTGGTGAAGTCAGTGGTGGAAGCAGACTCAGTGGTGGAAGCGGTGGTAGAGGCAGTCTCAGAGGCGGTGGTAGAACCGGACTCAGTTGAGGAGGCAGACTCAGTGGTAGAAGTAGCAGTCTCGGAGGCAGTGGTAGACTCAGAGGCAGACTCAGTGGAGGTAGAGGCAGACTCGGAAGCGGACTGAGTAGTAGAGGCACTCTCGGTTGTGGAAGCAGACTCGGTGGTGGAGGCAGACTCAGTGGTGGAACCGGACTCAGTAGAGGTGGAAGCAGACTCCGAGGCAGTGGTAGAGGCAGTCTCGGTAGTAGAACCAGCCTCAGTGGAGGTAGAGGCAGTCTCGGAGGCAGTCTCAGTGGTGGAGGCGGTCTCGGTAGCAGAGGTGGACTCGGTAGCAGAGGCGGTCTCAGTGGTAGAACCAGACTCAGTGGCCGTCTCAGTAGTAGACTCGGTCTCGGTAGCAGTCTCGGTAGCAGTCTCAGAGGCGGTCTCGGTGGTAGAACCAGAGGCAGTCTCGGTAGTCGAGGCACCCTCGGTGGTGGAACCAGACTCGGTGGCGGTCTCGGTAGAGGACTCAGTAGCAGTCTCGCTAGCAGTCTCGGTGCCAGTGGTCGACTCGGTCTCAGTGGCAGACTCAGTGGCAGTCTCGGTAGAGGATCCAGTGGCAGTCTCAGTAGTAGACTCAGTCTCAGTAGCGGACTCGGTAGCAGTCTCGGAGGCAGTCTCTGTGGCAGACTCAGTACCAGTGGCGGACTCGGTGCCGGTGGCGGACTCGGTAGCAGAGCCAGACTCAGTGGCTGTCTCAGTACCAGTCTCGGTAGCGGACTCAGTAGCAGTCTCAGTCTCAGAGGCAGTCTCGGTGCCAGTGGCGGACTCAGTGCCAGTCTCAGTCTCAGTAGCGGGCTCAGTGGCAGAGCCTGTGGCAGACTCGGTAGCAGAGCCAGACTCGGTAGCAGACTCGGTCACGGACTCGGTGCCAGTCTCAGTGGCGGATCCAGTAGCAGACTGAGTGGTAGCCTCCTGAGTAGTGGCCACAGTGGTGGGAGAAGAGACAGGCTCACGGATATCACCATCACCAAAGTCAAGTCTGTAGTCGTTGATGTTCTGAGGAGTAACCTGGTTGGACATGAAGATGGAGTCGACAAAGAGAGCAGCAATACCACCAGTCGAGCAGCTGGCGCGGATTGACAGAGGAGCCACCGAGGAGGGAACGTTGGTGGACACAAGAGCGGTGTTGTAGAAGGCAGAGGAACCGCTGCTGTAGATGAAGGTGGTGAAGAACTGCTGAGAGCCAATGAAACCCTCGAGTGTGCAGATGTTCTGCTCAGTGGGGGCAGTGAGGATGAAGTAGAAGAAGCGAACCGTGTAGGCAGTCGCGGTGTTGAGGTCGGACAGCTCCTGGCTCAGGCTGGCAGTGTCGCCGACAGCTCGCTTGTGCTTGGTGGGAGTCGAGCTGACGGTGAACTTGACGCAGTTGTTGTCGTTGCTTCCATCACCTTTGTAGCCTCCGGTCGTGCTGCCTTCAACACCGCCCTCAGTGGTGAAGTTGGGGATGGTGTTGGGATCCTCGGGGTCGAGGTCATGGAAGCCACCGTTCGAGCAGATGTTCTTGATGATGCGAGGGCCAGTGGTCTCGGTAGAGGACGAAGTGGCACCAGAGGATGTCTCGGTGGCAGAGCCAGTAGCAGAGGTAGACACAGTGTTGCTAGGTCTGCAAGGACCGGCGGCAGCAAGGTCGAGGCTGCCCGAGAGGGCGAGAGCCGCCAAGGCGACGAAAGAACGCATGATGTAGGGGAGGAGATTAACGAATGAATGAACGACTGAACGAGGGAGTAGAACGAGTGAATGGCCGAGTTGGACGGTTGAAGCCTCAAAACCTCTCTTCCTGAAGGACGGGACAGAGGAGAGAGAGGACGGATATATACCAAGGCCAAGACTGGCAATATCGGGCGATGACCTGACTCCCTCAATAGACCCCTTCAATAGTCCTGCCTAAGCTGCCCCCCTAACGTTTTGGCAATATTGTCAAGCTTATTGCTTATCAGGATCCGTAAATGTCATGGAGATGATCCTAATCTGGCGGCGCAGCTGACGCCTCTCAAGTCCGTTGACCAAGCTATTGAGTCTAAGTGCGCCGCCAGATCCGCAAAGCCGACGGGCTTGATACCTCGTAAGGGAAACGCCATTTTCATGTGGCTTGCGGAAAAAGAAGCAAGAGTCAGAAAGAGGCTCAGTGGCATTTTGCTTGGACGTTTTGTAATAATTGTGTAGATTGTAAGTTGTCATGAAGGCCAAGCCCATGTTGAGATCTATCGCTATGAAGATCTGGGGAGAGTTGCATCGATCACACCCAAGGTTCTTTACCCACAGGTCTCACCCCTAGGACCCAAGAACCTCTTCCTTCCTCTCTCAGCAAGGATCTTCTAGACTAGAGACCGTTGCTTCTTCCAGGGACGTTGGTCGTGTTCCGGTCCCCGCCCGGTGACATACCCGAAGGCCTGGAACTGGGAAAGCCCGCATCGAATAAGCGCCAGCAGATTCGATAGCGCCACAGACCCTAGCCCACAGCTTCAGCCTTCAGCCCCTGGGATGTTGGAGCCAATGCCGAGAAACCGGGACCTGCATCACTAGGTTGTCAAATGTGGAAATGAGGGTTTGCCTCTGTTTTTTTTCTCGCGCACTCGGCGAGGAGCCGTCGGGACGAAGCGTGCCGTGGTGGGAAAAAAGCCATGGGAATCTCTTGCAGAAGCCACACTCGAGATGGAAAGGGGGCATTCTAGTAGAAGACCGGTATTATGACGTGCTTCGTGCTTTCTAGGGGATTGGTCTGTAGAGCTTGGACATGGGGGATCGTCTAGGGCTGGGGGGTTAGTTAGTTCTCTGGTTATGTTGAGACTATTTGTTTCAACTATAAGAGACTAATTTGGACTGATTTTTTTACTGCCTTTTCTGCTCACGGCATTTTAATACGAACTTGCGAAGGGATGAATGTGTTTAGGGTACTTGGCTGTTGGTTGTCTGGTTGGATGTGACTGTTGTGCAAGATAAACAAAGAAAGATGAGATTACTGGTTGATTTTTGGGGAGCTCGTGTTGGTATCCACGTTTGAAAATGAGGTGAGATTGGTTTTTACTCGTCAGGTCAAAATGGCACGCTTGCTTGGCGTTACTTCCTTTGAACTGGCAACTCGGTAGCTGGGCATGTGCTCCCATGTTGAGTCGACTGTGATTGCCTGCAAGATGCAGGTGCTTTGGGAAGCTGCCTAGGGTCCCACGTGATATGCCAGCTGTCAGTACCGGGTAGCTCCTCTACTTCCTGTCAAGTTGGCATGGAAGAAGAGAGGGAACATTCTGCTTTTGTTACCGACATCAACAACATCATCATCAAAATGTCAGAGATAAACAATAGTCCAGAGCTCACGACCACCCCCTCAGAGGTCGCCGCAACCATACCAAGATCCAGCATCGATGCAAGACGAGCAGAGGCAGTGCGAGAATCAAGACCAACAGTGGAAATTGGAAATCAAACAAGGAAGAAACGAGATCGAACGAAGATCTTTCGCAGAAGCGACTACCACGCAATTCTACAATACGTTGCCCCGACAGAGACGCCGGCGTTCGACACTTGCCAGTCGCGTAGCGAATGCAAGGTTTCCGGGACCTATATCACGAGCAAATACCGGGTGTGCCTCTTCGGTGCAAAACCTAGATACTACCACCCCGAGTGCTTCGAGGACAAATACGACGTCCCATCCTTGATTCCGAATTATTTCAAGATGGAGGATCCCGAGACGTGTGGGCTCTTGGCGCAAAAGTGGTTTCAACACAATAGGCTTGTCAAGTTGGATGTCATCTTCGAGTACATTATGCTAGACTACCTTTATGAAGTTGGCAGGTTGGAGCCGGATCAGCCAAAGCCTGAGTTGAAGAACTACACGACAGAAACGAGAGATAGATGCAGTCTGAAGGATCTGGTGGACAATATGAGTGCGGCTGCTTTGGCAAGAAGGCTCAGGTTCTCGCAGGGTAACTAGACTCTGCGGGAGAGCCAAGAAATTGTGCAGTAGATGTTTGCTAGGACAGGAATTGGCAGTCTGGGACCAGTAGAATTAATGATAAAAACGGCGCGCGATAAGGACCCCTGGCGTTCTTTTAAATTGAGCATTGTCTTTGAACATGGATGTTGTGGGGTGTGGGGGAGCAAGGAATGAAGGGATCGGTATGTTCCGAGAGAATCCTACAAAGTCTATTTCGATGTAATTGGTCTATGGTCAGTGACTACCTATTTACAGCTATCTAATTCCTCTGCCCATCTTGCAACGCCTCTCGAATTGTTACCGGCTTGATGTCTGGATACTTGGCGTTGAGGGATCCCTCGTGCGGAATGTCAAACTGACCCGTGACGGACCAGATGCCCAAGAGCGCCAGAAGCTGTCGGGTAAGGGCCTCGGGGAAGGGCGAAAGGGCGAGCTCTGCCTTTTGCGCGGGAAGTTCGGTAGTTTCGCCCCTCTGAAGCTTTTCCAGAGGGTCGTAGGTTACGTTGAAAGAGGAGCCTTTGCCCTGTTAGAGATGGCTTTAAACCCGAGTGCGATGGTGTCTCACCTGTCACTTCTTCGGCCACCTTGACAAACTCATTCCATGTCGTCTTTTCTCCGTAGCAAAAGGTCAACTCGTCCCACTTGGGTTCTTCAAGAAAAGCGGCGACAAATTTGGCCACATCATAGGTGTAGGTGAACGCGATGGGCTCATTGCCAGTTCCCGGGATGGCCGCTTTCTTGTTTGCCACGTCAATGGCAAAGGACAAGGGCGGCAGATGAGTCTTGAGCGAGGTCAAGCTGTAGCAATCAAGGAAGTATCCGACCGCGAAGCGAGTCCATTCGAGGTCTGTCTTTCGCAGTGCCTCGAGGGAGGCTTTCTGGAACACGGATGTGGGAGATCTGATTGTGGTTAGCTTCAATATCGCTGGTGGCTTGAGACACTCACATCTCGCTGGGAAGAGATCCCCAGCCACTCATGATGAATCGCTTCACGGAAGAAGACTGGCCTGCGGCTTTGATCAAGTTGGCCTCGGCTGCGGAGGCTTCCTCGTTTGCGACTTGGATGGCGGATATGACTGTGTGCACGTTGTGCTGTTCCAAAGCAGTGGCCATAGTCGCAACATTGGCATAGTCTACTGCAATATGTACTGGCTCTCCGAGGGCACTAGGGCTTGTCTATTCGGAAATGGGTTAGAGTGTAACATGGAGCATAGATAGTCGTGGGAGGCTCACCTTGCGGCCCAGGACAATGACCTTGAACGACGGAGACAGGGCGAGGGTTTCCACAATGGTACGGCCGACATGGCCTGTGCCACCTGCGACAGCGATGATCTTCATGTTGAAAGAGTAGAGAAATGAAGGGAGTGTGACGTCGTGTGAGGAGAGAAGTTGAAGTTGTGGTGTTTGGGTCGGGACTTCTTGTCAGGAGCGAGGAAGTGAGCCTTTATATAGTAAACCCGCCACGTCCATGAATCGTTCCACTCAAGACGTGCTATGATGAATGGAATCTCGGTGAACACTTGGTGCTGACGAAGCCCAAGCAATGGTACCTTGACTACCTACCCGTATGACGAGGGTTTTGAGGCAGCCTGTCCGCACTGTATCATTAAACCAGGTACCAACTCAAAAAGAGCATAATGCTAAGGAAGAACATCTATTGAATGCGCAAGGCTGTTGCTATAGCTTTGTTAAGGTCTTACCACGATGCCATAATTCTATTATAATTGAGAGACGTTTTTAGAAGAGATTATGATGATTCTTTAATATGAAGCCATAATATAAACCTGACAGTGTGAAGCAAGTCATGCGCCACACTGTTTTGACCCCCCCCCCTTTGGTAGGTGTCTCCCTCGTGAGGCCGCGCGCTTTCCTATTTAGGCAACCCTGCAAATGCTAATGCGGCTATATCAACAGAAACTTGACGCCGTCAACCTCAAAGCAATGACAAAGACTCCATGAATCCTTGTCTAGTTGGTTTCGAAGGCCCCAGACTCTTTCCATCAGCCCGAGAGCTTCCTTGGCCGTTCCAAAGGCTTGAAAGGGTCCCATCGCGGACACGACGCTTCTGAACATGTTCTCTTGCTCAGGTGCTGCTAGGCAGCCGGCAACGCAGAACGGCCACATGATGCTGCGGAGGGAGAGTTGCCAGGGGATTGCATTGGTGATCTCCAAGATGCGTTGCACGCCGCGGAGGATCTTAGGGTGTGATGGATCCCATCCTTCTACAACGACTGTGAGGTAGATCATTGTGGCGTGTATCCATGCCTCCACCACGGGAACCCGATTTTGAGTTTGGCTTGCCGAGTTAGAGATGGTGACGAGGCCATCTTCCAGCATCTGCTCAAGATCTATGCTTTGGTTTCGTAATCCCTCTGCTATGTCTGCCCCTTGGGTGGATTCCACTGAGTGTTTCAAGGACTCCAGCCTTGCAACCTCTCCCAGAGTGATGAGAACCAATCCGGGACATCCAACATAGTCTTCCATGCAGATACCTTGAGGCTTATCGCTTGAAGTTTGGCTTGAAGGACGCCTATCCGCAATGAGAGAGCTATGATAGCGTCGAAGCTGGGGAGGGGCGTTTAGAGGCACACTGGATATGATATCCGCAAAGATGAGAAAAGCCGCAAAGAATTGAAAAGAAGCCTGATCAGCGGTCCATACGCTGAAACCCAACTGTACTCCGCCGAAAAATGGCCAATCTTGACCCATTGCTCCCAACACGGCTCCAAGGTCATGTTGTCCATCTTTGAGGCCGTGAGTCTCGAAAATGTCGTTAAACAGCGCTAATGCAGCCGTAAGATGCATGTTCCAATCACCCCCTCTCGCCATGATCGTTTCAAAGATCAAAAGCTGAACAATCCCTCCCAAAACATGTGTTTGGCGAAAGACATCAGCCTTGGTGTGTTTGCTTAGACCATCCATGTCCTGCCTGATGATCTTGAGAGAAGTCTTCATATGAAGTGCAAGCGTATCCCACACATGCTGCTCGCAAGGTGTGCGTAGAGTATGGCTCACGTCTTTGGCGAGGGTCAGTGTGAAGTAGTAGGCGCTGATGCTGAGTGCAGTGTATTTGATGCCCAGTTGACCCTTGAGGATGGCTAAGAGCCAGGTGCGTCCGCCGCTTATGTTCGTGGGTTGATACCATGGGAATAAGAAGGGAAACACAGTGTCTAGGTATAGTGTCATGAGGAAATCATCCGTCTCATCTTGGCCAGTTGTGTGCACTGGTGCAGCAGAGCTAGTCGACACTGGACTGTCTTGCGAGGGTGGAGGTTGAAGGTAAGTAGAAGAATCTCCAAGAGGAAGTACCTGAACAGAGAATTCCTTGTCGCGACGTGATGAAGAGCCCTGTCTCACTTGAGCCTTGATAGCCGTTGCCATGTCATGCTGCTTCTGACCCCCGTCCATCCACTCAGGCCTTACACCGCTGTAGTGGCAGTCAATGTCCAAACCGGCACAGGCCGCGCAGACGGGTCGGGTTCGGTCGCATTTTTTCCTCCGAAGGCGACACGTCCAGCAGGCCGGTGATGACATGTCGTGAATTACGGCGTTAACCGACGTTTGCTGATGCTGCACCGTGATAAGTGGTGAGAATGAGTGGGGGATCTTGGCCAAGGGTAGAGGCGCGCGCTGCCCGAGAAGGGTAAAGCGTCTTTTGCCTGGCGCTAGCAGTCAGCGACAACATGGGTTGACTCCATTCAGAGGCATGCAGAACTTCACTGTTGAGGAGTTTCTTATAAAGCATCTTGCGGGATTATGGTCGGGGGGCCTATCATAACGTGAAGTATCCGAGTTGCCCTCGGCCCTTGTCAATTGCTTACAAAAAGCGATCCTTCTGGATTATTTGAGATAAAATACGTTAATATAAACCGAGTATAAAGAGCCTGTGTTTCTTCTACAGCAGACTTGACCATCAACACTCACCAACCTTCAACCCACAGTCAAAATGTTGTTACAGATTCTTCGCTTCACGCTCCCAGCCTCCACGACAGTCTCAAGCCCTGGATTCTTGAGCCTTCGAAAGGCTGTGGCATCGGCTGGTGTCAAGATTCAGTACTTTGGTTACTCGGTGGTAGCTCGAGTGGCTCCCCTACCCAAGAAGAGGCACGAAGTATCTTGGATAATCCGTATGCAGCCTCATCAAACTCATGATAATGTAGATATCGCTGACATGAATCTTGATAGAATGGCCGGATGATCTGGATCTATCTCAGCGACCCGCTCTCAAAGAGACATTCGATGAGCTGTCGCAGAACAGCGCCACGAGCTTCCTGGTAGATATTCCGCGCGATGACCCAGCCAATCTGCTGACGGCGTTGAAAGCGCCTATTTGTGAAGTGGTAAGCTTGAGCCTGCTCTCAAAGTCGAAATGAGTGTTTAATGTGTGGCTACAGGGCGCAATGAGAATGAAGCAGGAAGCACCTATTTTTGTCCCTCCGCTTCAGACATCAATGCACAAGACATTCACAGACTGCTACCAGATGCAGGGCTTTGTGGGAGGGGACTGGGGCTACGCGGCCAATACTAACACTCCTGGAGGTGGAGATGTGGCTTTGGTTCAAGGGCGGCTCCAAGACGAGCAGCGGAGGCTTGCGATATACTTTTTCGGATGGGAGAGTGTCGAGGTATGCTCATCCCCCGTCTAGAAACAAAAGGACTTGACTGATAAATTTACTAGCTTCATGAAGATGCTGGCCATACTGCCATATTTGCTGAGGAGATGGATAAGCTGAGACCTTGGATGGACAAGGACAGCGGCGCGTGGTATGTCACACTCAGGAAGCATGAGGAGAATCTGTGAAAGCGGTCCTAGTGAGCTTATGGACTTGAACCTTTGGTTGAAAGTTACATGTGGCGCTGTCTAGAATCGTCATTAGAGAAACTGCCTTGGTCATATGGTTGGGAACCCCTAGGTACTATTCTCAGACAACCTGCAACCTTGGTCAAATTCCCGATTCTTTTGTGTCTACTCTTCAGTATTCGAGACCATTGCCATCCAAAAATCACTTTATTATAGTTTTTATTTGAAATTTGCCCAGGATGCGGGATTGTGTTGTTGGCCCGTCCACAAACATGGCATTCCTCGCTTCAATCAACTTTAGAGGCTTAGTTTCTCTGGCCATAGCCCTACCCCTTTCAACAACACGACTAAACTTTAGAGGCATAGACTCGAATGCATGGACTCTTATAAAGGACCAAATTTGCGAATGTGTTTTCCAAATTTCTATTTCCTCTTTATTCTCTATCAAACCCAACCCCCAACACTTTCATCCCCATCTACTCGTTTATCCCTTTATCTACAATGTCTTACTACCATGATGACGATGAAATCGATTGTGGTATCGGCTGTTTTGGTAGCATCCGAGAAATATTCATGAACCGAAATCGTGGATTTGAAAGGCTTCCTCCCCTTGGCACAGACAACCTGTTTGGCTCTTCTCAGCCCACTGCCCCAGTCTTCAAGACCGTCACTGCCATCATATCACCATATCACATGGGAGTTCGCGGCAAAGAAGTCGCCTGCGGTCCTGATGCGTTGCTTCAAGCTGGTATGCTCGACGCGTTGCGCCAGCTGGGCCTCATTGTCTACGAAATTGTGCTTGAGCCCGTTGACGAGTTTGAGGGTGAAATCGGTAGAAGCTTTGAGCTCCACCGGAGAACATCCAAGGCTGTTACTCAGGCTGTGGAGAACAATTCGTTTCCACTCATCCTCTCTGGGAATAGCAGTTCTACTGTCGGCGTCCTGGCTGGAATCGCCAAATCACGGCTCTATCGCGATGCTGATCTCCCCGGGTGTCTCTGGTTGGATGCCCATGACGACTACAACACTCCCGACACAATTCTCAGCTGCTACCTGGATGCCATGGGTATCGCCATGCTTGAGGGTGAGGCCTGGAAGGCGCTTCTCGAGACGATTCCTGGTTTTAGACCGCTAGACCTGAAGCAAAAGCTGATTCACTGCGGCATGCGCGACGTCACTGAGGAGCAGAGGGATCGCGTTGTTCACGCTGGCTTTCCCGTCGTATGGGGGAGCACAGAAGAAGAGGTGAACTTCAAAGATGAGCTCCAGTCATTGTTGATCCAGAAAGGTGCCTGCCCTAGAGTGGTCCATCTCGATCTGGACTGCCTCGACACGTCTGTTGGCATCGCCAACAAGTATGCCGCACCCGGTGGTTTGTCCAAGCAGGATCTCGTGGGATGTATGGATATGGTGCCGGCAAGATCTTGGCCTCTGTCACTTACGATTGCGTCTTACGATCCTTCATGCGATGTCGAGGTAAAGATACCCCCGGTGGCTATTGTTAGTGTTGTAGCATTTTTTAAGAGCCTCCTGAAATTTGGGGTGCTGACACCAAAGGCTGGGTGAATCATGTCTTGGAGGAGGGCATTGGGCAGTGGGAAGGCAGATTCTGTAGTAAGCGGCGTGTCTCAATATTTGATCATGTGTATCTTGATTCTGCGTGTCACGGAATAAGTGTCACTTCTTTTCGTGATTCTTTGGCAGAGTCCCTGACTGCGATACGGGGTGGTTGAAAATATTTCTGATGATCGCCATCTCAGGAACGGAGCCAGAGTGACGATGATCCGCTTATCAACGGCTGTACTAAAGACGGCGTCATGATGCTAAAGAGCATGTCTGAGGCTAGAAATAATGACCCCGGTCTCTATGCTTTCGGTTGTTCCGGTGTCACGACCGCTTTGGCATGGAGACCGGGTTTAGGTGTTCAAGGGCCGAGACAGAACCGGACCGGGAACTGGGTAGTTGACCGAGCGTCTTTACTCAAAAGGGAAAGAAAATGCGAGAGCCGGTCGGGGGGCAAACCCAAGAGGTGGGGATTACTTGATAGAGTGTGAAGAACCTTCTTGTTGATTGTGGAGTGAGAGTTCAGCTACGGCCCCTGAGAAGGTGTTTCGGCGGATGCAGATGGTTAGACGGGCAGACACGGTGATCGGCTTTCAAAATATTGCGTCCAGATCGAGCCTGCTTCTAAGCTCAATGGTAATAGTGTAAAGACCAATATGATGCTGTGCGAGGTCATGATGCTATGATGTGTTGACAATCTGTTCTTTATTGTAGTTGCAGCCAAGCCCTTGATGGGAACCGAACCAAAAGATCGATGATGCGCGAGGCTGGGTTAAAATGTCATCCTTGTGTCGAAGAGTGTGTTGGCTGATGTAGCAATCTCTGTGACTCTATCAGAAAGGGGTAAAACAAAGCATGTTGAAATGGTTATAGAATTTATCGATTAGGTAACTAGACACATTGATTATCTTAGAAATGCATGGTTGAGCCTTGACTACTCAAATCTAACACTTGAGAATACCTGAACGAGATGCACTTTTGGAATGATCTTTGAGTGTCCGTCTACAAAGCTTTTGGATGCCATATGGCTGCAATCTCCCTATCTCGTACCATGGCGTCCGGAATTATGCTAGGCCAGAGCTTTCCTTGTTGTTAGAGTACTTGCGAAACTGAGCAAACACAATCATGTCTTCGCCTACAGTGCCGAGAGATCCAAGGAACCATGGGACGGCACTCAAGAGGTAATTCTTTTCCTGAGAGTACGCTAGAAGACTGACGAAATACGTCACATTTCCAGTCAGAGAGAGAAGAAAGAAGAGAATCGCAAGACCTGCGAGTATCAGTATTGTGAGCGTGAGAAACAGGGACATTATGCTACTTGCCTTTGCACGACTTTTCACGGTTGTTCTTGATGATTTGCGGGATGCGAGCACTGTTCTCGTGTTAGTTCAATGTCGGCTTGTGAAAGTACCGAAATATGCATACCATAAGTAGCAGACGGCACTGCCATAGCCCAGTATTATGCCGACTGTCTCTCGCGTCTTGTCAGAACCTTGCTCAGGGTTTTGCGTATCTGTCTCGGTGCTGTCCAGAAAGCCCATCTCGAAAGCAGCGAGCCACGCAATACATCCCACAACACCAACTGTGAGCAGGCTCAGCGTATTGTATACCCAAGGGTTCATCTTGGATCTTCCAGCTGGGCCGTTCGGCTGTGTTGGGGGTAGTAGTGGCGTCTCCTCAGATGAGATCACATCTACTCTTGCAGGGGAGGCGGATTTCGAGCGAGAGTTAATCGTCTTGTAGTATAAGCATTGACTGATGAGGATCAGGTCGGCAATGCAAAAGTAGCCTGCCAGCCCAATCGCAGTAGGCGCAAGACGTGTGAGAAGAGCACCTGGATCCAGTCAGGGTTCATCCAGAGACTGATTTTGTAAGCCAAGTACGTACCGATCAAATTTGCTAAGTCTCCCAATAGCCAAATAAACAAGAAGGCCATGCTGAGGCCCTCGGCATTCCCCGACTTGTAGTTGGCATGAAGCTGGGGAACCTGCGGAAGGGTCAACACTTTCTCTGAGTAGTGAAGTAAGCGCGACATACTAGCACCGTTATCCACGCTGTGAGGCTGATACTTCCAAAGATGCCTGAAACGGCTTCGTTTAGAGGCATTGAAATCATGATGTTGGAAGAGAACATGTGTTGAATAGTAGTGTAGATAATGAATTCCCTAACCTGCTTCACACAGCGTATTTCTGAGGCTCTAGAACAAGTTGCAGGTGAATTGATGTGAGAAAAAGGAACAGGACTGTACTACTAGAGTAATCCCTTAAACCAATATTGCTGTTTCTTTTATACGACCGCACCAAAATGAGGACTTCCTCTAAAGTTCAAGTCTAGTGGATCACTCGTGCCGGTTCATGTTGGCCTCTGGCAAGTGCCGCTCCACAAGGAGTTCATGCTGTTTGATTCAAGGAGTTTTATTCACTGTAGTGGCAGGGAGCCTGTTGTACCGTGAATGAGGCAGAAGACCCTTCACGTCGTGTCCTCAGAGAGGATTATCTATTCCTCACTGGTGGTATCTAGGCATTCAGACATCTCAAAGAAGATGAAGGAACAAATTTGTAAGGCTGTACAGTACTAGTTCAAATTAAAGATATGCTCATCGCCCTTGACTGGCAAACAACCGTACCCAATATCATCATTTGAGATGCCCTCACCAACCATGCACCCCATGCACTCGATGATGACCTCCCTGAACAACACTTGATCCAACATTGGAGCCCAACTCGCCACAGACCCCGGCATAGGGTGCAGATGACAAAGGGCCGCCAAAAGGGCGCAACAACAGGGGTTCCGCATTTTCTTGCCGAGTTGGTCCTAGCCCCTGAGTGGGTTATCAGCCTCTCTTCTCAGGAAAAAAAACGGGCTCATGATGTGACTCGGCGTTGATGTTTACCCCGAATTTTTTTTGTAAATTTGAAACTTATGGGGCATCGCTTAAGTTCGGTCCTTTTGTTGGAGTCGTACTCGTACGTGACGTCGGATGTTGGACGACGAGTCTGCCCTGGATTGGAACGACTGTATCAAGCTGAAGGAATGAACAGGGGTCCCCCTCACAGGACCACCTTTGGATTCTTTCGAGAATGAGCCAAGATTTCCAACTACTCATCAAATTCGGTTTACAGTGGTCCCCTACGGATAGCCATATCCGGGATCGGCGGGGGTTAGTAATACTTCTTTCATGTTGGCAAGCACAAATGTAGTTCTATGATCTGTTACTGGATGCCTTCTCGTCACGGTTTGCTGGGCCTGCTGTTTAGTTTTATTGTGAAAGCATTTCGTGAACCATGGCTTAAGATGTCATACGCTGAGATTTCTAGAGCTTTTATCTTCAGTCATTTTTGATAGTCTTTCTAAAACTGCCTTATTGCCCGAGTCTCACATGATCTAGCAGAAAGCAGGCCGGGACTCATTGTTTTCACATTTGGTGCCATTAGGGTAGGCACCCCTTACTTGACTGAGGCAGTGTATGTTGAGTAGGGCTAAAGGCTGTGGCTTCAAGGATTGTCTCGATAGTACGCTAGAGTCTGTAGACATTAGGAAGGGCAACTGTCGAAAAGGGAGCTGACATGGGACAAGATTGTCACGGAATTTGAAACTTCCCCGGACAGTGATTAGAAACTGGGGTGATTGCGGAGCTGGATAAGCGGATAGATTCCGCCTGAGAGGTTTCAAAATTCAAGTCTCGTCCAAACGCGTAGTAGTTCAGCTGACTTGAATGTGCTAACATCCAGTCTCGGCATCTCCCCGCGGTCTAATCAAGACTTCCCCTTGGTCCGGTTGGTTAAGACACATAATATGGGGTCGCTTACCCACGGGAAAAGATTGAAAGCGTCTTCCACAGGGCGCAAACCATCGCCATGGTCAGCCCCAGGTTTCTACTCCAGGTTTCCTCAGTGGAGAAGAATCTAGATGGATTGCGTGGGGAAAGACCCCGCGAGACGAGACGTTTTTGTTACCAAATAATCTGAACGGTAGCGCATGAAGATCTGGGGTCTGGAATGGGAACTGCGAGATTGATTGACCTGGGGTAAAAGAGGGAGTGAGAAATGGGTGTATTGATGAATAATGCGGATTTTGACGTGAGGCCCACGATGCGCCGCCGGCCAAGCTAGGGGTTAGTTGCCGAGTGGATGATCAACAACAAAGTTGACGAGAAAGGATTTCACTGGTAATACGGAGTATTCCAATGGAGAAGCTTGAAGAAGTTAATTTCTGATATGATAAATGCACGCACTTGAACTTGAGTGGTTCTAAAAGACAGAGCACATACTCATTCAATCCGCACGAACCTCTGATACCGCCTGCAGATTCAATAAACAGAGCCTCAATGAACCAGTTACTCTTACAAGTGGTTTACCCCCGACGTCGGCGCAAGGTCAAATTGACCGGCGGCGCTGAACATGACACAACTCGGCGGCGGCGGCGGCCCGCCCGCCGCTGAGGTCCGGAGTGAGCGGGTCTAGCCCGGCCCTGGTTTCTCAAACATAATACTAACGTAATGTAAATAGAAACTTGACGGGGCATGACTCGAGATTTGACAAGGCAAAGGGCGTGATAAAATTTGCTTAGCTCATTATCTCGGCTTCTTTCCTTGAGGCATCTTTTGATTGCTTGTGAAGTCGTGAGTGTGTGCTGGTTTTTGGTGTTAATTTTTGGTTGATCTGTGCCGGACAAGGAAATGTTCGAGAATGATGCAGGCCATCCATCATGGCTTGGCTGGTTGGGGTAGTGAGGAGTAGCGCTACTTCACGACTTTAAAGACCAGTGATGAACCTTTTAAAGCACCAACAACCAAGTCTGATAACGATTTGAATAAACAATTATAAACCATAAAGATTAAAAAAGCCATTACAGGCTCAAAACGACCACTTCCACGTCCCAATCACTCGATTACTCGGCCAAATGCCTGTCATGAACTCCAAAAAATTTGCACCCCCCTCCCTGTCCAGTGGAGAAACGCACCCATGCGGAGTAGGCGGATTTCGTCGGCTGAAGCTTGTGACTTTGGAGAACCACACGGTTCACACTCCACTGTCAGTGCATGGAAGATTGACTTCTTCAAGATGCAAGATAGACTTGGGAACCACTGACGGTTTTTCCCCATGGAGATTTACGTAAAAACATCGACTACTTTAAATCCGGGGATAACGAAAAAAAGACTGTCATATCTTTGGGAAAAACGCGGAGTAATCAGACAAGTGAGACCATATGTGGAGATATCTCGTAGCGTCTTGTTGTCGCCGAGACTAGAGATGGGATGGGATAGTACTAATACCCTCGCCCCGTTCATTCAAACTCTGATCTTTTTCTTCTTCTCTCTTTCTCTTCAGGCTCATCTGCTGGGGAAGGTCCAGATACCAGATTTATTTCACGTCTCTCCATCTTTGGAGTATATCATTCACCATGTCGGTCGAAAAAGTTGTCGACACGGCCCCCGTCACAGGCGAAAAGGGCGTGGCAAAGGACGGTGCCTACGCTGAGGAACAGACCCCTTCTCTTCGAAATGAGGGCCTCGTGGGAACCGGAGAGGAGTATGAGAAGGAGGACTTTTTGACACGTACTGGTTTGAACGCCAGGTCTTTTCAGAGGAAGCATTATGGCCCCGGTCTTGTTGAGCTTGATCGAAAGATGAAGCCGAGACATCTGCAGATGGTTGCTATCGGAGGATCTATCGGTGCTGGTTTCTTTGTTGGATCTGGGTCTGCTTTGGCAAAGGGTGTAAGTGACGATATGTTATTGCTGGTTGACATGATGCTGATCGTGTAGGGACCTGGTACATTATTCCTCGATTTCTTGCTCATCGGAATCATGGTTTTCAACGTTGGTAAGTCAAGAACTTTATTTCACCGAAGTACACATCGACTGACCACTTGCAGTGTACGCTCTTGGTGAGCTCGCCGTCATGTACCCCGTATCAGGCGGTTTCTACACCTACGCAACCCGTTTCATCGAGCCCTCATTCGGCTTCGCCATGGCCTGGAACTACGTTCTACAATGGGCCGCCTCCCTCCCCCTCGAGCTTACCGTCTGCGCCATCACGATTCAATACTGGGCTCCCGACGTTTCCCCCGGCGTGTGGATCGCCGTCTTCCTCGGCGCCATCATCATCCTCAACGTCTTTGGCACCCTCGGATACGCCGAAGAGGAATTTTGGGCTGCATGTTTCAAGCTCACATCGATCTGCATCTTCATGATTGTCGCTCTTGTGCTTGTTTGTGGTGGAGGACCTTCGAGTGGACGATACGACACATACTCTGGATTCAAGCTCTGGCAGGACCCGGGTGCTTTTAAGAACGGCTTCAAGGGCTTCTGTTCCGTTTTCGTCACCGCTGCCTTTTCCTTCGCTGGCACTGAACTGATCGGTCTGGCTGCTGCTGAGGCTCGCAACCCTACCGAGTCGGTGCCCAAGGCCGTCAAGCAGGTGTTTTGGCGAATTTGCCTTTTCTACATTGTTGCTCTTTTCTTCATCGGTCTCCTGATTGACTGCAACGATGAGTCTCTTCTTTCTTCTAGCTCCTACTCCAGCACAAAGGCGTCACCATTCGTCCTTGTCGGCAAGTACTCGGGTCTCAAGGGCTTCGATCATTACATGAACGCTGTCATCCTGTCGGCTGTTCTGTCCCTCGGTATTGCCTCGGTTTATGGAGGTTCTCGCACTCTTCTCGCTCTTGCGCAACAAGGATACGCGCCCAACTTGTTTACCTGGATTGATCGAGCTGGCCGCCCTCTTCCCTCGGTTATCTTCATCATCCTCTTTGGTCTTCTGGCCTTCCTCAACCTGGATGCCGCTGGTCCCGTAATTTTTGACTGGCTGTTGGCCTTATCTGGTCTGTCTATGCTCGTCACATGGGCTTCCATCTGTGTCGCCCACATCCGGTTCCGAGCTGCATGGAAGCACAACGGCCGTAGCCTCGATGAGATTCCTTTCAAGGCTATTGGTGGTGTTTATGGCTCATGGTTTGGTCTGATTTTCGTCATCGTCGTTATGGCTGCTCAGGTAAGAAAGAGACTTAAAATCCATTCTCAAGATGCACAAGCTGACAGTGTTTACAGTTCTACACCGCTATCGTTGCCCCCCCTGGAGAGTCAGGAATGGGCACAGTTGAGGGCTTCTTCAAGCAATATCTTTCCTTCCCCATTGTGCTGGCATTCTGGGCCGGAGGATGGCTCTGGAAGCGAACAAAGTGGATCAAGATCGAAGAGATCGACATTGACACGGGTCGACGTGAGCACGACTGGGAGGCTATCAATGCCTACCGTGCCGAGCTGGCCAGCTTCCCTGCTTGGAAGCGCCTCGCTTATACTATGTTCTAATTACTTCATGTTTTCTGTCTTAGGACCGAGATGTCGAAGATGTGCTACTTGAAGGAGCAGTGGCTTGTATATATATGAATAAACATCATCACAAATCATCTTGCGCACCCCTAGGCAAAGTTACTCGTGAACAGAAAATTTTAACACGAGTGACGGCACAGAATACTTCTGCAATGGTGTATGTTCTGAAAAACAAACGTTCGTTGATCACAGTGCCTTGGCTTGTCAACGAGTAGTCCTACGGCCAGTTCAGTGATTCATTCATTAGCAACAAGACCTCCTCGATTTTGGCTTATCTGAAGCCACTGTACTGGTTGACGCAAATGAGTTCTAAGTCAATGTGCTTCTTGTGTCACCAGTGTGAGTGACTCTGTTCTCGAGGCGAACATGGTTTCTATATTGAATTGATGGAGCGGTTTTACGTGAGGCTGGACTAGAAAGCCTTTGTTCCTATCTACCTAGAAAAACATCCCTCAATGCAGACTCTGTTCAACAGTTCACGCCCAGACCAGTGTCACGGCCCAGCAGATTTTCATTTGTCCAGCTCCTTTGTTCACATTCATTGACTCAATGCCATTCTTTCTAAGGGTCTATAAAGAGCATCCCACCCTGCATGAATTTCGAGGCAAACTTGAAACCATCTCACAAATCGGGACAAATTCTCAACTAGCCTACCCAAACTCCACCAGCGCACAACTGACAATGGCTTTTGAACACCAGCTCGATCTTGTCGATCGTCAGCACAACTTGTGCTTTAATCCTCTACCACTCACTGAGGAACCAACTCCGGAAGTAAGTGAGCTTGAACTGATCATGAGACAGATCGAAATTCTGTTCCCAGTCGACATGCAGGGTACTCTCCTGACAATGAGTGAAAACATCTCATACATCGATGTCTGCCTCGATGCCCAAGAGCAAATCTGCGGCATTTGGAGATCTGCCGAAGCTATTGATTGCTTCCTGCGACCCCTTCAGGGAACTGGCCGGACTTGGCTCGTGGATCGCTTGATCATGCATCAGCAAGCCCTGAACGCGGCGGCTGCGAGGTTGCACCAAGACCTGGCCAACTTTATGCAGTCGCTTGGATTCATGGGACAACCAGATGGCATGGAGGATAGGGCTTGGAAGATGTGAGTTTTTTTATCCCCGAGATGTGATTGCTGATGAAGCTGAGAACAACATCCCTAGGCGTGCAACAGATTGAACAGAATACGCCAGATGGGCATGGGTCTTTTACTGCAGGCAGTACAAAGGCGAAAAATAAGCCACTATCTTAGCATTGGGATATAATGCTATGATATGTTGATATTGTGTTTTGTTATGTACTTGAAGCCCGGCCCTTGATCGGACAACTGCGCCAAAAGATAGAACAGAAAGAATATGCCAAAATCAAGCCCTGTCGCTAGCTAGAGCAAATAACTTCAAGTCTTTAGTCTAAAAATACAAAGACAAATTACTTTCCTTGCAAACTCATTATTGAAATATCGAGTTGTGAAGTGTTGAACTTTGTAAAGTGTCTGAGAGGCACTGCCTGATCAGATAAGCTCAATTGTTCTGGTCTCCCAGTCTTGACAAAGGGTCATGCCCCCGAGAACATGAGTGTTGGGATCTGAAACAAAGACGCCTATCCGAAAGAACCTGCCCGGTTCTTTGGCGGGATGTAACAAGAGCCCGTACACAAGGAGTTGCTTCTGGCAATCTAAGCACAGCCGTTGATCGTCTTCCTCAACCTGATACGAATCTCCCAGATCCAATGCTTGCTCTTCCTTGGTATTTGTATTGCCAAGTGTTTTGTCAGTTGGACTACCCTCGCTAGCGCTCAGCTCGTGGCAACAGCAAGACTGTGGTCTTTTCATGATGCAACTTCCAAGAAGAAGTAGAGTGAGGCCCCTAACATTCGCACCTCCCTCGGTAAACCAACCCCAGTCAGGCCGCACATGGACTCTCTCGTTGTCATGAAGACAGTCAAGTTCCCGCACAAACTCCCAGCTAGCAGGGACCTCTGAAGCTTTCGATCGCAAAGTGAGCTTGCCGCTTCTTAGCTGACCATACGGGTTGGATCCAACTAGATCCACCTTAGCATCAAGGAGTACAAATTCTTGCTGCAGCACTTCAATTTTTTCCCAAAGATCGATAATGTGATGTTTGTGAACAGATATAGAATGATTGTCTCTGGCCCAGCTCCATGAGGGCGCAATGTATGGATCTGGCGACTCCAAGGAAGCCGAAACCTCCTGACGGCGGCGATCTGAGAATCCGGTCTGCCAGAACAGACCTCTGCAAAGATCAGTTCTCCACAATCCCGCCAGGTATTCATCCTGGAAGACATCTTGGTATAGGTTGGCCAAACCAGAAATAGCCGGGAGCCGGTCCGTTTGGCGTGTCAACTGAGTGTCTGAAAAGCTTGTCACTATTCGAAACCATCCGAAGTAGCTGAGGTATCTTTGTGCTGAATGTGCAAATAAGGCGGTGCTATCGTCTTGATGGAACTGAGCTGAAAGGCCCATGCGTCCAAAGAAGAGAATTCTCTGCCCTGTCACCCTTTCTTGGTAGACCCAACCTCTGGTGCGCCATCTCGACGATAAGTAGTCTTCGACTGCAAGATTGGAGAAAGTGGCCCGGCGACCAAACTTTTTCCTAGATGGCACCAGTACGAGGCGGTATGATCCTTGAATTCCTGGCTTGAGCTTTGATTGGAATGGTAGGTGGATGAAAGGCTTGGTCATGGAGAGGAAGCCCTCGTTGCATGAGCTGGATGCTGATGCGGCGATGACAAAGTAAGCATCCCTGAAGATCATGGCAATGAGGGGAGACTCTTGCTCCCAATCGTAAGCATCGTCCTGGATGATACAAACGGCATCGACCCAGAGGTATCTCACACCAAAAGCCCGGCATACCACCACGGCATCTCTGATTACCAGGGATACTTCAGAGAGCTTGAAGCCCCAGTATCGATCGTGGAGATTGCACCTCAAGGTCTTGAACTGAGTTTCTGCCTCTTTGGGAGTACCCCAGCAATAGCTAAGAGCAGCGTATGGTTTGTCAAGACGCTCATGTTTCGTCACGAGTTTGAGCTCTTCTCCGTCTGGATCCGCGCCGAGGTCAATCACGCGGGTTGGAAAAAAGTCTGACTTGGATGGAGGAAACTTGTCGAGTTTAGCACTCATCTCGCTAATTTTCTCCTCGGTGAGAAAATTTAGTGATGGTGCCGGCTGTACTCGTAGCCAGCTTTGACATGGTTCTAAAGGCATTAGCAGGTCGTCACGGGGAAACCAATAACTTGGGGACCTCACCATCCTTTGAATCGATAGTGAATCGTAACCTGGGTCAGTTGTTAGCCAACGATTCGAAGGTCATGACCTTCTGTGATGGGCCTAAGATAACAAACGTTTCGAGGGCATCCTTTTCACCAGGGCGGAATATCTGAAGACACATCCCGTACAGAGCGAATGGCATGTCGTCGTTTTGAGGCCACCACGCATAAAAGATCTTGAGAGAGATCTCCTGCACCTCAACTTGGCAGCCTATCTCAGAGTCCATGATGGTCGACCTGAGGAAGCAGCAGAAGTGGCATTCGGGCGAAGCGGATAAGAGAGGCAATTCAGGTAGCCAGTCGTGGTGTTCGAAATCTGACGGTAAAGCTGCGCCTTTTCCTGAGACGTATGAGTTTAATTTTAAGGGAAACTTAAGCATCTCAGTTCCTTGCGATAGGGCGATAGAGCCTCCGTTGAGGCTGTCATCAAAGCAAGCGCCTCGGCATCTCTCGCAAAGTCTGGTGGAGCAGCTGCCGCTGCCCGCTGGGTTGGGCTCTTGCGCGCTCATTGCGAAGGGCTTTCAGGTGATGAGGCATCGATATTGCAAAAATTTGAGGTTGAAAAGGATCAATTCTGACTGAAGTGGCGGTGCTTACTTTCTATGAGGGGATTTACCTGCTGGGGGGAGGCTTAGCGTTAGGCTTTCAATGAGGCAGATACTCACGTGCTCTGGAGTGATAGAGTAATAGCCCAAGTCACAGATATATATGTGGCTACTTTGACAAGGTGTAAAAGTTGAACTAGGTATCTTGAATCAAATTTGTGAAATTGTTGGCATTTGACGATATTTCCACTGGCTTGGGTATCTTCGACTGCCCTCATTAATTTTGTGTCTCGTGGAGCGTTCACCATACAATAAATGGAATCGACGAAAGATACAAAGCATGGTCAGCTTTTTCTTCTCCAAGCCATGTCATATGTCCGAGAAAAAGAGAACGTTCAGAGTTTTCCATCTATGGATCAGGAAATCTCTAGAATATGACTCTCTTGAACTTATGAAATACCATATCTTGCGTCTTGGCTAACTCACGTGGGTTGAACTCCCCGGTGTATCTTTAGGAAAGCCTAGGTTGAATAGCAGCCTGTAAGTTCAAGAGCTTTGATTTGTCTATATCTTATATGCACTTTGCTATGCACCCTGCTATGCACCCCCGCCTGATCGTCCATTCTAGAAGATTAACGAGTCACACTTTTCAACTCCAGTCTCATTGGTGAGTGTGGTTTTCGTGGCACCAGTCACAAACTGTGCCTCGAGGAGGTTTGACCACCATGAAGCAGCCGCAAGGGCATGCGCACATAGGATTGGCCATGTCAACTGGGACCGGGGCGTCGGTGGCTTTGGTTGGGCCGGTGGCTTTGGTTGGGCAGGTCGCCTTGTTAGACTGAGCGGGAGAGCACATCGCGGGTGTATGAATGGTGCGAGTCTGTAGAGATGATGTTCTGCAAGACATGCGTGTGGCTATTGGCTAGTCTTGGTGGTCATGGGACTAGATATAATTTGAGTTAAGCTATTGAATTAAGCTTAAGTGGACGCGCGAGCCTAGAGGCCGCCGAACAAACCATCACCAACCAGCCCAGTCAATTAATGACGGTCGTTAAACCATAGCTAACCTACACTGATTTGAAACACTGGGCATCTGTGAACCATTTTCTGTTGTCACAAATGATCACTGATGATTACATTTTGTATCTGAATGGGGGTGGCGCGTTGAGGTTGATACAGTGCTGGGGGCGAGAACTACGGCCACTGATTCATTTTCTTTAGGGCGGTCTTCTCTTCATTATGTCTTTGCTTGCCCAGGGCGCTTTGCCGTGAGAGAATTTCCGATCCAGGTCTGCCGAGGCACTATCACGACATCCTGGTTGGACTCGCCTCATAGATGCCAAGGTGGCGAAATATCAATGACTTATTGTTCAGGCTCACACAAGGCCCTGGGTTACATTGTTCACCAGCCACAAAGTGAAAGATCTCGAGGGACAAAGCAAGCGGGGTTTATGCTAGAACCAAAACAAAGCAGCTCTCAAAGTACCACACAATCAAGGCAGGTCGGTGTGTTCAAACAAAGTTTTCCGTATCTAAGATGACTAGGGCCTCTAGATACGAAAGGTCTAGTGCAGACAAAGGAACCATCCTGTGGCTGGCAAGATTCCCAAAGATTCCGCTCGGAGCACCCGGTCCTACATCAGTCCATTCCGCGGTGACGACAAGACCCCTGCGGTGACAACAGATAACCCTACAATGATGCTTAAAACGACCAGACCACGGATTGAGCCACTCACATCACCGCCACCGCACGCCTATCTCTCGGCGCCTAGCCACCGGAACCTTGCGACCTGCCCTTATCAACCAAGGTCACACTTGCGAATGCGCCAAAAGTTCCACGCGACGTGGGATCTGAGCCCGGCGCTAGTTCCTGGAAGAGGCAGTTGCGGCGGGGAATCGATTCGCTCGCCAAGAAACGATCGTCCCGCCCATCCCTACAACTGCCTCATTGGGATGGTCGCCGTGACGCTGCCGTTGACCTGATTGGTGCAATCATATATTGTGCTATGCAGAAGTGCCATGCAGTCAATGAAGAAGGTCATGGACCGAGGATTAGTTGAGATGAGAGTGTTGTAGCTATCTGCATAATGCAGAGCGTCACCTATAAAAGGCCAATTCTCACGCTCGAGGGAATCCTTTTGCTCATCACTACCTCTCTTGTCTCAAGGTAGCTGCTCAATCTTGTCTCTAGCCCATCATGAAGTCCTCTATTCTTTCGCTCTCCCTCTACGCCTTGGCCGCACCTTCACTGGTCAGCGCCGGCAGCAGCAAGAAGCCCCTGGTCAACTCGCTCAAGCTGCAGAAGCTCATCAACATCGATGGACTCATCGCCGGATCCCAGAAGCTTCAGGACTTTGCTGATGCCAACGGTGGAAACCGTGCCTTTGGCAGCGGTGGTCACAATGCCACCGTCGACTACATCTACAACAGCCTGAAGAAACTCGGCACTTATGATGTGGTCAAGCAGCCCTTCACCGAGCTCTACTCGCAGGGTACCGCTTCGCTCAAGGTCAACGGAGAGGATTTTGAGGCCGCCATCATGACCTACACCCCCGGTGGCACTGTCCAGGGACCTCTGGTCGTTGCCTCTAACCTCGGATGTGAGGTCGCCGATTTCCCCGCCGAGACCAAGGACAACGTTGTGCTTGTGTCACGAGGCGAGTGCCCCTTTGCCCTCAAGTCGACCAATGCCAAGCAGGCCGGTGCCGCCGGTGTTGTCGTGTACAACAACGTCCCCGGCAGTTTGTCTGGCACCCTCGGCGCTGCTTTCGGCGATTACGCGCCAATTGTTGGCATCAGCCAGGAGGAGGGACAGGCTATCCTCGAGCTGGTCAAGGCTGGCGAGGTTACCGTTGACCTTGACATTAATGCTATCACTGAGAACCGTGTTAGCTACAATGTCATTGCCGAGACTAAGGAGGGTGACCACAACAACGTCCTCGTTGTGGGAGGTCACTCCGACTCTGTGGCTGCCGGCCCTGGTATCAAGTAAGTGTCACGAGAATGTCCTATGGTAACATTAACTAACCATATCCCAGCGATGATGGCTCCGGTATTATTGGTGTGTTGAGGGTTGCTGAGGCTCTGTCCAAGTTCCGCGTTAAGAACGCTGTTCGCTTTGGTTTCTGGAGCGCTGAGGAGTTCGGTCTCCTTGGATCCTACCACTACATCAAGTCTATCAACGGCTCTGATACCGAGCTCAACAAGATTCGTGCTTACCTCAACTTTGATATGGTAGGTTCACCCTCACCCATTCGAGCAGACCAATACTAACTAGTAGCAGATTGCCAGCCCCAACTACGTCTATGGTGTCTACGACGGTGATGGCAACGCTTTCAACCTCACTGGCCCTGCTGGCTCTGATGTTATTGAGAAGGACTTTGAGAAGTTCTACAAGACCAACCGCCAGCCCTATGTCCCCTCTGAGTTCAGCGGCCGATCTGATTATGCCGCTTTCATCGAGAACGGTATTCCCTCCGGTGGTCTCTTCACTGGTGCCGAGCAGCTCAAGACCGAGAAGGAGGCCAAGCTCTTCGGTGGTGAGGCCGGTGTCGCCTACGACGTCAACTACCACCAGGCTGGTGATGACATCGCCAACCTCAACCGGGAGGCTTACCTCCTCAACACCAAGAGCATTGCCAACTCTGTTGCCAAGTACGCCAAGAGCTTCAAGACTCTGCCCAAGGTCCACAAGGCTTCCCGAAGATGGGATGCCGACAAGGCCCAGATGCTCAAGAGATCCAGCGAGCACACCCACTCCCACAGCGGTCCCTGCGGTGGTATCAGCCAGTAAGGCTGGGAAAAGTTATGAGAGCCATTTGGCTACGAAGAAGTGTATAAGACTTGGAGTTTGGGGGTTGTATAAGCAATGAGTATGATGTAGAGTAGCATGAAAATTAATTCACGCATGATGTGGTTATGATATAACTTGGCTTTCATTTCAGCCGTTCCTGTGGTTTGAGAAGATGGCATAGTCGAAGTATAGTTTTTGATAATGATTTAAAGCCCAATCAGCTTCCAATTCTGTGTTGCTAACTCAGGAGCCTAGACCACAAATCTCTCTTGCTTAACCATCTCTTTCAAGGTCTCTGAACGAACGTGATCAAGGGGGTGGTGTTTAGTGAAAGGGAGAAGATTAGACAATATACGATATGGGGTAGTAATAAAGAAAAAGTAGATCAGAAAGAGTATAACTGGTGGGAATGGCAAGATCTTTGAGAAGGCAATATCAAGTAGGCTTAGCAAAAAATGCAAAGACATGCCAATCGAAATTGCAAAAACCTTAAGAATCGTAAGAGACTATTGAATCCAGGGTCTCTCGTCCCTAGACAGAGGCACCGTTTCAAGCTCGCCGGTTATTAACCTATTTTCGTTCGAAAACCTGGGTTAGGTCCGCCAATAAGGCTCAAGCCCAAGCCTAAGCGTAGCTACTATTTACTAGTCAGTGAGCAAACCCATTCTAGAAGTTGTCAGGACACTTTGTTCTGCGTACGCTCAGGGTCTGGGCTCCATTCTCGCACATCTCTCGTGCCACCTTGTGCTGTGGACATATTTTGGGGCCTGGTGGGAAGCAATGACGACAGAAGAAGGCCGCAGGGCGGGGGAAATAGGAGTAGGCTGTCAAAGTCGTGGTGAGTGCTGGCATCCCGGACAGCCACATTTGAAACTGACCATTGAGCGGTGCAGACAAGCATCGGCGCGATATTTCATCCGTTCAGGCAGAAACTTAATCACCCGTCCGATCATGAGGTGACGAGCCTGATCGTCCACGTTGTTTCCATCCACTTCTGCGAATTCCATCGGGTTCAGCACCATGGCCGAGCTCGCCGCTATTGGTCTCGCAAGCAACATTCTCCAGTTCACTGAAGTCGGTATCAAAGTCTTCTTAGTGGCCCGGGAAAAGTACCAGTCTGTTTCCGGTCGCGGTGAAGAAGATGGAGACTTTGTTACAGACATGGAACGTCTCAGGACCTTAACCGATACTATTCGGGGGGGTTTGAAGCCTCATATGGAGGAGGCTGACGCTGAAATCTATAGGATTGCCTTGTTGTGCTATCGTGAGGCATCTTCTCTTATTGAGACTCTGGATCACCTTGGCGTGGGCAACGGCAAGCATCGTGGCTGGGAGAGCTTTCGTAAAGCTCTAAAGCAACTATGGAAGAGTTCGGAGATTGAGAAGAAAGAAAACGGGCTCCGAAAGCTACAGGGAGATCTCACCCTTCATCTGGTAACCTCTTTAAAGTAAGTTGAACAAACACAACCAAAATACCAAAGCACACAGGTTAATTCATCCCAGGAAGAACCAATCATCTATCCTCAGCATCGTGCAACAACTGAAGCTAGGTAACCAAAGACTGGAAGCCAAGACGATGGCAGAACTGAACAAAATTCAGACCACTTTGGGGGCTATTCAGATAACTGAGCAAAATGCAGTCTCCAAACTTCTCGCTCAGCTCGAGAAGTTGACAAGGGAAGTTCCCCTCGTCAAGAGACGACAGATGATACTTCGGAGCCTCTACTTCGACAAGATCAGGGACCGCCAAACCGAAATTAAGGACCACCACAAAAACACGTTCGAGTGGATTCTGGCGTCTAAGAACACACCGTTTTCCCAGTGGCTTATGGATGACACCGACCTCTTTTGGGTCAAGGGGAAGCCGGGTAGTGGCAAGTCAACACTGATGAAGTTCCTGGCCACACATGATAGCACCAAGAAGAGACTCCAATCCTGGTGCGGCAAAGACACAGTGGTCATCGCAGGCCATTTCTTCTGGATTGCTGGTACTCCAATACAGAAAAATCTACTGGGCCTTTGGCAGACACTCCTGTATCAAGTCCTGAAGGAGTGTCCTGCACTTATCGAAACGGTTTGCCCCTCCCGCTGGGCCGAAGTTGACGGGCTCTCAATCTCTGAGCCATGGCACAAGGATGACCTGTACAAGGCCATGGAGACTCTTTCCTCCCAAACGTCCCTCGATGTCAAATTTTGCTTCTTTGTGGACGGTTTGGACGAGTATACCGGGGGAGAGAAGGAACGCAGTGGTGGTTTTCAGCAGCTCATCAACCCGCTGAAAACGCTAGCCTCATCTAGATCGATTAAGATATGCGTCTCTAGCCGGCCATGGACCGAGTTCGACGAATTACTCGGCCAAGAGGAGCAAGTTAGGCTTGAAGACCTAACCCGGGAAGACATCAGACGATGCGTTGAGGATGACCTGGGTAGTAACCCTCGGTTTCAAAAACTCGCAGGCAAAGATAAACGATGCAAGAGCATACCTAGTCTCATTGTTGAGAGGGCAGATGGGGTTTTCATTTGGGTCTACATTGTCATTCGTTCTCTCGAAAGAGGCCTAGTCCACGCGGACAACTACCCAGAGCTCCGAAAGAGGGTTGAAGCCCTCCCTAGCGACCTCGAGAAATACTTCAAGCAGATGCTGAAGTCCATCGATCCTTTCTACAAGGACCAGACCTTAAGAATCTTCCAGACTGTCATCGCTGCCGAACAGTCGCTTCCTCTGTTGGGGTTCAAATTCCTTGACCAAGAGCTTGAAGAGCCTGGTTCTTCAGTAAAGATGGAGCCACAGCAATGGTCTCTAGATGAAGTGAAGGACACCTGCCAAAGTGTGAAGGAGCGACTCGACGGTCGATGTCGCGACTTGCTCTATTTTTCGGAGAGGGATGACAATATGGGTCTTGTCTTTCGATTTCGGGTCGACTTTCTACACCGAACTGTTAGAGATTTCTTCCTCAACACAAGCGTGCTGGGTGATTTGGTAAAGGAAGCAAAGGATGAAGCAAAGAGAGAGGGAAAGCAACACGACTTCGACCCTCACCTGGCCCTCTGCAACATGATGCTGGCTCTTACAAAGCTAATAACTTTGAGGTATCAAACGGCTCAAGGCTGGAATCAGATGTACGCCCTCACAGATAGTCTGATGTACCATGCTCGACGAATCGAGGAATCCATTATCAGGTCCGAACAGACAGCCTCCGGACCACGGACTCAGCTTTCTCAAGTATTCGTCATCTTGGACGAATTGGACCAGTCAATCTCAAAAAGACAAAAAGGCTCCGAAGTTCACTGGACAAACCAAAAATACGAGCACATGGAATGGTCTTACGAGAACGGAAAAAAAACCTTCCTCGCCGCCGCCATTCAAGCTGGGCTTGAGCTGTATGTCAAAGACTACCTCGGTCAAGACAAGTCTCAACTGCGCAAGGACGGGCGCCCTCTCCTCGACTATGCACTTCGCCCAACAACGGATAGTCCGGTTCCATCATCCAACTCTGAGGAAGGCCCCATACTCGGAATTGTGGAACATCTTCTGAAACTGAAAGCAAACCCCAACCAAAGATTCTATGAGTTCGGCGGAAAGACATCCTGGGAACTATTCTTGTTTGCATGCTATGTACACGCAGGTCGTCGTTCTGTACCGGAGAGTACTACTGATGGCATTGCGAGGGCATTAGAGCTCATGATCGAGAATGGCGCAGATATGACTTGCATTATCGAAGTGAACGAGAACACTAAGGTTAGTGTGGCCGAAGTTATCGACAAATTCAATTTTCGGGATGCCCAGATCGAACGACTGGGGGATCTGATGAGCCGGAGGAATGGAAGCGGCTCTTGGTTATCATGGGTTTCTGAATGGGGTTTTCACGTGTAGATGATATAGGCGTAGTTCCTAGCACAACTCTAATATTTCAGCGATCCATTTCGTTGTCGATGTGTAAGACTGCCCCTGAGCTTCAGGATATGAGCCGCGGAACCAATGTTAAATCGACAAGGACCGATGGGCCCTTAATTATAAAGAGTGCGAAAGTCAAGTTCATGGTCTTCGGGCTTTCTTCCCATCAAGGGCCGGGCTATAGCTATAGTAAAGAATAGATTATTAACACATTGTAAAATTATGACCCGATATTAACATAGTGGCTTTTTTTAACCTTCTATTGGTAGCAAAAGAACCATACTTAGCCGCGCCGTTATAAAAGGTTAAGCCTCTTATGGGGTATTTAATTGCTGTAACCTCCGTACGAGAAACAAGAGAGAGCCGAGTTCGCCATTGTACACATTGAAGGACCAATTCATTCCTCTGACCATAGCTACGCATTCATCAGACCAGTAGGCACAAGTAGCGGCAGCACTTTCCTCGTCTTCGACGCCAACGATGGAAACCTCGCGACCCTTGCAGCTAGTAATGATGTAGGCACCTTCGAGCTAGTCCATAGACTCGCAAGTATTTGAGTAGCGCTTAACGCCACGTAAGAGCCGTTTATTATGAGATCTGTGACACATCAAACTAATATTTATACAACATCATCGGTGCACATGATGTCTCAACCCTCTTGCAGTTTTTGCTAAAGCTATCGGATACCGCGATCCTGGCTATTCACCCGCAGATTTCAGGTTTAGCGAAGGCTAATGCTACCCAGACTCTACTATGGAAAGGTATAGCTATTACTTTCCAGCCAGTATATTTGCAGATGTTATCGCTAGATAAATTATACCACCTCGTACTTATAGTTCTCCCAATTATACCACCATCCTTGTATTGTCCTGATTGCTCGGCTACGGATCCTTGGTCCACATAGTGACTAACCTAGGCATCCACCTAGATATAAGAAAACTCGAGATATTAGAATATTTACGCTCAGCAAAGAATACTTATAAAATAACTTAATTTTATACTAAATAAGAGATAAAAATAAGCAATAGTACCATAAGCCTTTAAGTATTTTATTAATTATAGTCTAGGGCCTTTATTTGCCTCAGAAAATGGAGATCATTGACTCAGTATCTCATGTTTTTCTGCGAACGCGTGGCATCTTGTCTCTGTTAGGCAGTTTCTTGCGGGCGGCACACCAAGAGCGGGGTTTACGGCGGAAGTCAGCGACTAATGACATGTACAGCGCCCTTCCAAGGAAATGGTTCACCCGGCCCGGTCCGTCCTGATATCAAGAGTGATGGGCAATGACAGCAAGTGCGGGGTTATCAGGGTGTTTATCAGTCAATGTGCGATCTGCCAAGAGCGCTTAAGGTATAAAGCCAGTTCTGTGGCTCTGGGCTCCGATTAATTCTTTCTCCTGTAATCTTGTTCCTCAAAAGATCAGCCATATCATTTTTTGGGTTCAGAATACCACTTTTATCCGCTAGAAGCCATGACTTGGGAGACGATAGCCAAAGACAAGAAGCGTCGTATCGACGAGTCCATTCCAACGGAATGGCGCGTCAAGGTACCCGCGTACGATGGCTCGATGCTGAATTTCCCCAAAGACAGCGGAATCATGACCCTGGAAGAACTCGTCATCACCGAGACTTCCGCCGCTGAGCTGGTCAACAAGATGGCGACGGGAGAGTTGACCTCTGTCGCCGTCACGACTGCGTTTTGCAAGAGAGCCGCTCTTGCTCAGCAATTGGTCGGTCTTCCGAGCTGTCGGGGGTTGAAACTTAGTGCTTAATTCGTAACAGGTCAACTGCGCCCACGAGTTCTTCCCAGAAATAGCGCTCAAGAGAGCCAGCGAGCTAGATGAATACTTTGCCAAGAACAAGAAGACCGTAGGACCTCTCCACGGATTACCCATCTCCCTAAAGGATCAGCTCAGAATCAAAGTATTTCTCCCATCTCAAACCGCCTGACCGCATGCTTAATAGTATTAGGGTCTTGAAACCACCATGGGTTATACAGCTTGGGTGGGCAAGTACGACGAGGAAGATTCTGTTCTGACAAGCCTTCTCCGTAAAGCCGGAGCCGTCTTTTATATCAAGACCAGTGTCCCCCAGAGTCTCATGGTATGCGAGACTATTAACAACATCATCGGTCGAACCCTTAACCCCCGAAACAAGAACTGGTCTTGTGGAGGCAGTTCCGGAGGAGAGGGCGCTCTGGTTGGGTTCCGTGGTAGCCTCATCGGCGTTGGCACTGATATCGGTATGCTTCATCTCCCCACTCTTGCAGTATACGTGCTGACAGTTCAAGGTGGCTCCATTCGGGTCCCATCTGCCTTCAATTTTCTCTACGGCTTGAGACCTAGTCACGGTCGTCTGCCCTATGCTAAAATGGCCAACAGCATGGAGGGACAGGAAACCGTCCATTCCGTATGCGGCCCTCTTACACACTCAGTAGAGGACATGCGACTCTTTGTGACTTCAGTTCTTGCGGAGCAACCCTGGGAGTTTGACTCCAAGGTCATCCCGATGCCATGGCGACAGGCAGAAGAAGATGCCATCAAGGCCAAGATTTCATCCAAGAGTTTGACTTTGGGCTTCTACAACTGCGATGGAGTGGTGAGTTCGGCTTTTTCGATGAACGACGCATCCAGCTAATAAGTTAGGTCCTCCCCCACCCTCCCATCCTTCGCGGCGTGCAGATAGTTGTCGACAAACTGAAGGAAGGAGGCCACACGGTTGTTCCTTGGGAGCCATACAAGCACTCATATGCTGTTGATCTCGTGAACAAGATCTACGCCTCGGATGGCGGAACAGTAGGGACCCCTTAGTCTACAGCCACACTTGTCTAACCAGGCCTTTAGGATGTGTTTGAGACGCTGAAGGCTTCTGGCGAGCCCGACATTCCCAATTTCGCGGATTTGATCAACCCGTCTCTGCCCAAGCTGGACATGAATGAACTCTGGAGCGCAAACCTCAAGAAGTGGGATTACCAACGCGAATACCTAGCCGCTATTCAAGCCCTAGAAGAGAAGCTCGGCAAGCAGCTAGACGCCATCATAGCGCCCATCACACCCACCGCAACCATCCGACACGACCAATTCAAGTACTACGGGTATGCGAGTGTGATTAACCTCCTCGATTTCACGAGTGTTGTTGTGCCAGTTACTTTTGCCGACAAAGCGGTCGACGTCAAGAATGAGTCTTTCAGTCCTCTAACGGACATTGACAGCACGGTTCAGGCAGAGTGTGAGTTTCCCTTTAAAAGGTCGAGGGCACTGCTAATCCGGTCTCAACAGACGACCCGGACGCCTATCATGGTGCGCCAGTGGGCGTGCAAATTATTGGACGAAGATTGACGGAGGAACGCATCATGGCGATAGCTGAGGAAATTGGAAAACTACTGGGAAACGAAACTTCGTAGGAATGGCCTCGCATCAAAGACATTTCATCATGGGCCGGGTTCTGTTGGAAGGAGCGAACTCAGGGTGGACACGTGACTGGGAAGCTAGCAGCGGTGGTTTCGGCGATTGAGGCGAGCGGGGACATCTTCATTTCTAGCACCAACATCCCCCATCCAATCGACCAAATTTGGATTCACTTGCCTTCGAGATACATGCTGTCACCCTATCCCCCATAGTGAATCGCATCTACAAGTGCTATGCAAGCGCCTCCCCGTAAATCGAGACATGGTTGTCTCCGGTGCAAGGCCAAGAAGGTATGGAATCCCAGGAATGAGCAGGGATCGCCATCTGACTCCATGTTTACTAGATCAAGTGTGACGAGAAGAAGCCAGCTTGTTCGCGTTGCCAAGAAAAAGACTTGCCATGTCCTGGATACGCGCTCAACGTTCGTTGATCACAGAAGCATCAATTCCAACTCAGCCAGCCAAGGTCACGCTCTCGACCAGAAGCTCCATCAACATCCCTTTTGAATGCTACCACAGTTTCTGAATCCAGTCAAGCCAGAGATAATGTTCCTCCTGCGACCTCAAGCGAGGTTCTTCAAGTACCGGTTCAGAACTCCTCGACCACCAGAAACGTTCAACTTGGCTATCCCTTTCCGACACTACCACAAGACACTACCTCTCTTCAACAACCCACATCGCCTTCACTTGACCTCCACAGTGCGTTTGATATTTTCCCCTCCAGCCTCGACCTAGCACCCATGGGAGATCTATTGCCATTTGAGAGCCATTACGGTGGACTTGATCTCTTGCCAGAGGACATCAATATCGGCAACCAAGAGCTCTTTGATCAATGCTTCGACCTTGATATTGGAGACTTGGTCAACCAAACACTCAGCCCCGCTATGCGGGGTTACCAAACTGCGTCAAATGGCACTGCCGATGCCTCTGGTCAGCCCTCACCACCTCGCCTAGCTGAGTTGTGGCATCTCCCCTCAGCACTCACAGACTACTTCTTCAAAGAAGTGATCAAGCTGTATTGCACTTGGGACAACAGCTTCAACTCACTACGAATCATGATCGGCAGGATGTGGCAATCTTCCGGGGCGCTTTATCACATTGTGCAGAGCATGGCAGCCATCTGCCTATCAGAGAGCTTTCCTCATCTTGCCTCTACAGCATTCGGAGAACGCGCCTGTGCTTTAGAATACCTGCAACAAAACTCAATATCCCCTTCATGCAGGGAGGAGCATGCTCTGGCCACCTTCTTATTCGGCCACAGCTCGAGCTGGTTTGACCCGCACGACCTGGCAACTGACAAGTTCCAAGAGGCCGGGGTGATCATCTCGAAACCGTCCTTGCCAGATAGCGAGTTCAGTTGGTCATTCTTGGAGGAGGCACTGGATTTTTGGAAGATGCTTCTTGCGTTTACCACAAAGACGGCCGATGGAAAAGACTCGGGCCGGCAGACATGTGTCAGTCCTTCTCAACTGACTGATCGCACTTTCCCCCACGCCTGGAACGGGATATCTCGTGAGATAGTCCAACTGATGACCGATGTCGGGCGGCTGGTTTTTGGTGTGCGGAAAAGTTTGCCAAACGTCCTTTTCACTAATGAGCATCAGATCGGCTTCTTTCGAGACACCTTGGAGAAGGCTGGTCGCCTGGAACAACAACTTCTCGCTTTCGTTGCGGCAGATGCTTCAAGCATTGTGGACCCTGGCGACCCCAACACCCCACCAACGCATTTCCAGCACATGGATGAAGCTTTTCGATACACGGGCCTTTTACAATTATACCGCGTCTTCCCGGAATTGCTCGCGCGGCGGTACCGGCCCTGGAACAAAGACGAGATCCTTCTACCACTAGAGGCTTCAAAAACTCCTACCAGGTATGAAAGAAGCGCATGGTTGACTTCGTTGGCCACCCATATTGTTCAAATCCTGCAAGAGATCCCTTTCGAATCTCTCACGAGATGCATCCAGCCCTTCGTCATGGTCGCAGTGTCGGGCGAGCTCCGGTACCACGATCAAATTCCTGGTTCCGGAACGATACTCGGCGCGTCGATAGAGACCGCTCGCGCTCGAAATTTTGTCAAGTCGCGGCTGGCAGCTTACGCCCATGTCCTTCCTCTTCCCAAAGTCCAGCAGCATTACCAGCTCGTTAAGGACATCTGGGCCGCCATCGACAGCGGAGATGAGGATGTCTACTGGGTGGACGTAGCTTCACAGAAAAAACTCAGTCCTCTGATGGCGTGAATGCAGGCATTTGATCAATCTTTCATTGCAAATACGCGTACATACCTCCTTGTCCGGTATGGCTCTTCCGGTCGACTTCCGGCGCCGAACTTACCGGATTAGGCAGGAAAGTGCGGACTCGGCCGAGAGGAACTCCGGTCGGCTCCTGCACCTTTGTTCATTTCCTCGTCAAAGTCGCTCGCCGGTGGGGAGAAATAGTATGTTTCCATATCAAATATAAAGAGACTTAAGGCTTTCTACTTAGGCCGTAAGATGCCAAGAAAGACGGAGATGGAGTGACCGAAGCGCAACATTTCGGCCTGGACACTCTAGGGTATCCCAGAACCCTGGCTCAAGATCAGCCCAGCCCCTTGTGGTTACAGAACCTGCTGGCTCAAACTCGGGATGGGCCTTCCCAGGAGCATAAATCTCCTCAGTGGTAAGCATGACGAAGTGTTTGGTCGAGGTTTACGGACTCTCGGATCAATATGTCGTGTATTATTGCGGCGAGGTTGTCCTACGTGTTCCAATTCAGACTGCGAGACGTCAAGACAGGTGGAGTCTCTTCGCGTGTTGGATGACCCCTGTCCTGCAGATGCCAATTCTCATAGGGCTGTGATGACTTTGTCGGCAGCTCAACCGCAAGAACCGCCTTCCTGCTGGAGCCAACGTAGTTTGTCCAATCGTGATAGTTTGTTAAACAAGATTTAGATCCTTTGACCGTTACCGAAGTTCCTTCAGCTGAGCGATGTCACCAAATCCTTCATAGTGGAGTCGTCTTGGCAGACATTCTTAGTCCCATTGGCCAGCTCGGACTCTAATTATGCTTGTCGCCCTCGCACTTTAAACTGGCAAATTGGCTGTCATGATTGGCTCGGTAGCTCAACTGGGCCCCGAGGTTCGTCTCTGTCCAATATATACCCCCCGCTCTCAGCCATGTCTCATAGGTTCGTTCGGACTCAACCGACACCACTTCAACGCCATGGCGCGAAAAGGCAGCCGCAAGGTCCGCACTGGATGCTTGACCTGCAAGTAAGTGACCGATATGCATTCAATAACTGGAGGAGGCAGCTAACACTGATCCCTTCAAGAATACGCAAAGTCAAGTGTGACGAGGCCAAGCCATATTGCCAGCGGTGTGAAAAGACTGGCCGGAAATGTGATGGGTACCTGCCTCCATGGACCCTTAATATGGACAAATCTCGACCAAAGTCTGACAGGTACATACTACCGTGGACCCCTGATCCCTTCGGCTCTCGATCGCTTTACCATTATGGCGGAACCGAGGTCGAAGCGAGAGCCCTGCAGTTTTTCTGCGAAGTCGCAGGGCCATCACTTTCAGGCCCCATTGAGCCATCATTCTGGACCAATGTCGTCATGCAGATCTGCTGTTCACAGCCAGCCGTTAAACACTCTGTCATTGCAATCAGCTCCTTTTACGAAGAGGTAGAGGCTGAGGTCCAGTCCGGGAAACAACCACAACACACCGTCGCGCTGAAGCACTACAACACGGCAATACAAGAACTGAAAAAGATGGATAACCAACCGCTGGTACTTTTGGTGTGTCTTCTCTTCGTCTGCATGGAACTCCTTCAATCGAACCAAGGATTGGCTGTTCAGCACTGCAACCACGGCCTTGCCATATTAAAGCAAAGCATATCTGAAACTTGGGTGATGGAACACCTGGCACCCATGTTCCGACGACTATGCGCAGTCCCACTGTTCTTTGGTGGGGATTTCGCCAACTTTCCAGACCTGACTGTTCTGGAATATCCAATACCGAGAGAAGCAGAGTTCTCTAGCTTTTCAGACGCTCAAGGTATGATTGACGATATCTTCAACCGAACGGTGCGCCTCGTTCGGTGGGGCGAGGAGTACTGCGTTGGTGAGTTGAGGCATAAGGAAGTAAATCCTCGCCTTCTCGAAGAACAAAAAAGAACCGAGGCACTTCTGGCTCAGTGGCAGACCCTTTTTGACAAGTGGGAAAGCAAGGTGAAACCATCAGCCGTGACGGATATTCAGAGAAGCTTCCTCGTCATGCGTCACCAGACTTGTCAGATCTGGGCTCGCATGGCATTTTGTCCAGAGGAGTCGGGCTACGATAAACACGTGGACAACTTCAAACGAATAGTTGAAGAGTCTGCACGCATCGAAACAAATCACAAACGCTCGTTAGTGTTTTGTTTTGAGATGGCCTTCACACCGATGCTCTTCTCTATCGTGATGAAGTGTCGGGATTTGACCACGCGTTTACAGGCTCTGCGGTTGATCAAGGTGCATGGAGTGCCAAAGGAGAGTCTTTGGGAAAGCCAGATAATGCACGCTATCGGACGACGATTAATCGAGATCGAGCATGGTGCGATATTGGATGACCAGGGGCAACTATCACCAATGCCGGTTGCATGTGCTGGCATGCCACCTGAAGAACGAAGGATTCATCGGCTGATATCAGAGCCCTCAGAAAGTGCTCAAGCTGGGGTATATGGGGGAAAGATACGAGGGACAAGGGTTAAGTTCTTTATGCGGACACTTGAAGGCAAGGTCTTTCATCATTCGGAGCTCCTTGCAACGGATGAAGCACCCGCATCTTTTAGCGCCGCTAGCTCTAAGAGTCCTGAATCGCGAGTCTGAGACGACCCCTTACGTGGAAGCCTCAAGCTGTCTTCTGAACCTCAGGCTACTTAATCTAATTACACTAACCTGGCCTTCTGGCTGCAATGCATTGGACTTGAAGTATCCCAATCGGAGGATATCTTTGAATGGAAAATGTGTGCAAGGCAAATTGGCGCCTCAACAGTAATTAATGGGCTCTTCTAGGCTTGTTTAAGGGGTTACCCCTGAACGGGCCGCGCTCCGACTTCAACACCAACTCAGGTTAGAGCAGCAGGAGCTCGGTTATAGAAAAGGGAATCCCGGCTTTCGCCTGCCAAACGATTCTCCTACTAGCTGCGTAGCATAAGATGAGGCGAAGCCGTCATATAGCCTGGCTGAAGCGACGGTTGTCTTACACTGGCTGGGCTTTTTCTTGGCTCTTACTGTAGCTTATCCTACCGCCCAGTAATGCAGAACTTCACGATACTATTCTCATATTTCTTGTGCATCCACTCAGCCATGATCTGAGGCTCTGCTATCTGATGAATCAGGTAGCTCCGCGCGATCTCGTACAACCAGCTGCCATTATGAAATGCCTTCGTCTAAGGGCCTAGCATCATTATATTGACCTAAATAGCTTGAAACCTTTCGTCTTTCAACTTTCAAACGCTCTCCCTTCCTAACCGTATCGAGACACCCAGTAAGTTAAAATGGCCAGCGATCACTGTAGTCCCGAACCGGCAGTAGCATGCCATCCAACGCCACAGCTTGATGATGTAGGGTACGGATCATTAGACTCCAATTCCTAGAGGGAGAATCCTCTCCCTGTGAAATACTAACGATGCTAGACCTTGTCAGCAGAAGGCTGGGGCTTAGAGATTCTCTCAAGCTTCGCAAGTCAGATCTTGGTGGGAGGCATCATTTCCATCTTCTGCCACATGAAGGACAGACCAATCTCCGATTGGTGGTCCTTTACTTTGCCACTGGGCATCAAAAGTTATTTAACCTCGAGTCAACAGGTTGTTAGCCTTGAGGCACATGGTATTGTCTTTCCGGATGATGATGCGACTTTTGGATTCGCACATGCTTATGATCGAAACAAGACTTAAGTCGATGGCAAGTTGTCGCGGCCCCTTAATATGAGGCGAACTCTGCTGGCATGCCCAAGCTCTGCCGCCGGACCCTGACATGCAATCTGCCCTACTCAGGGGTCTCTACAAGTTTAATAGTCAGCCCGAGTTCACCTGTGACAGGTCTTGTCGCTGGAATGGATCGTACATCTCATTTGGCTTCAAGAGCGAATGCACAAACGTCACGGCAGAGACTTTAAAACACCAAATCTGCGACGGTGTCAGGCATGGTTTGTGCTACTTGACCACCCCCAACAGGGGTAGATGTTGAAATTTGGTCCATAGCTTCAGGAGGTCACACTACTTTTCAGATTAATGCCACGATAGGGAATGACGGTTCTGGCCCTGATGGTAAATGCTAGAATAGTCGGAGACGAAACTCAAGGGTACCAAAATCCATTTCCGTGTCTAGAGCTGAGATCCTGCTGCTCTAAGCTGAGCTGCGATACTGCTTGCTTGCACTCCATGTCTTATAATGAAACGAGCCAGCCTGTCGCGGAGCTCGGTCAGTCCCCAGATGGCCTTGGGATGAAAGAGATGAATTACATTCGTCTCTATTGACTTATTGAAGCACATGCTTACGGCGACATCAAATGCAACAAAGTATACGTGGGCGTTGATTAATTGCTTATCTGTAGAACATAGGGGCTGACTATCTATCCTCTCCTCTCATCAAAAACTCCATTACCGCGATATTATGGCACATTCCTTGCCTCGATGCGTTCGGGGTATGTCTCATTCGATACGCTGGAGGCAGCCTCACTTCGCTTCGCATCTTCATAACTAACATTGACATTGGTGGTCCGCAGAATACCATCATATGTCATAATCTCCTCCTCAGATCCGGTCGGGGATACGCCTCGAATCTCAGTATGTGCATGCTTCCGCGACGGGTGCAGATCGTTGAGCATGAAGCCCCCCGAATGGCCCTCGCGGTTCGTCCGTTTCGTATTGGCGTTGGAGAATGCCATCCAGCTGCTTCCGTAAGGTTTCTCGCTCGACTTCTCCGAGGTGTTGCCGAAGAGCTTGGGGTACCAGCGACTAAAGAGCGGTCGGAGGGCAGGCATGGAGCAGGACACAATAGCAAGATTAACTTCGACAGGTGTCCAAACGTAGGCGATGTTGTGGTGTCGGGCCTTTTCGTTGTGATATAGCAGCCTGTAGATGTTGACGAGTCGGATGATGGCGACGATTGGGACACTGCGTTAACATAGTGATTAGTATCTTGATATCAAGTCAGAGGTGATTTCTATCCACTTACAAAGCGCCAATGGCAAAGATGCCCAGTACCGCCACCTTCATTCCGCGCTTCATTCGAAGGCCCAAGAAAATCCAGAACGGCAGCGCCAGAACCATGACGTCCATCAGAATCGTCAACGATGACTGAATTATGTGGAAGCTGTTGTCGATGCATCTGGTATCGGGGTCTTTTCTCAGCTCGGGGTGCCAGCTTGTCTCTACCGGCACACACTGGAACAGGGCAGCGAAAAAGATTGCAACCGCGTGAAGGACCGTGGCAATAATCAGCCCCCAGATGACCCTGAAGATGGCCTTGTCGTGTCCTTGCAGACGTAGGAGGAAGACTAGGATCGAGCACTTGACGAGCGCGAGGACGGGATTATAGCATAGCTGCTCGACGAAATTCCACCAAAGACCTGCACTGGGGTCGAAATCTGGGACCTTGTCGTCCTCCCAGCCGTAGTAGTTGAGCTTGAAAACTAATTGCGCATACGTTAGCGGATGAGTATATAGTATGGACGGACGAGGACATACACATGAACAAAGTAGCCGACACCAAGATCGCGGCGACCTAGGCGAAGTGAATTAGCACAATGAAAACTCATTGGTAGTACTTGTGAAGCCTCTTACCAGTGCTAGGCCGCAAAGCCAATCATCTTGTGTAAAAAGTCAGCATGAAGAACGTTCGAATAGTGAACAGAAACAATCATCGTTTCTCCTGATAAGATCGAAGACGTACCTAAGCCAAAAGTACGCATCGTGATGCGAGTGTAAGCCCGGAGGGCGAAAGTCACCGTCGATAAGGCAGGGAAGAAAAAGATGATGAACAGTCCCGTCCGCTGCAGCGGCGGTGTAGGAATTTTGGCAACATCAGGGTACGGTCCGGGTCCAAGGCCCCTCTGCTCAAGAGTCGAGCCATCCATCCATCCAGATCGCATTTGCGCACACAAAAGATAGAGTCGTTAGATGTCGTTCGATTTCCGAGTCGTTCCCTTCAGTAGTATCAGGTGAGACGATCGTAGGATGGGAAGATCCATCGTGGGGAAGGGGTTCGAGCGATCTTAACAAAGAAAAATATCAGATTGCGTGCACGAGATGTCCAGCTGCATGCCCCTTACAGATGTCAAACCCACTTTACTAAGTTACGTTACTGTCTAAACGAGGCAAACCCTGCAGAGAACCGTTCGCAGGTTGCAGGACTGTAGGATTCACTCTCGACGAGGGTTCCGACACTTGGGATCAGGGAGGAAGGGATCAGCGCAATTCTCAGCTGTCATCTGCATTTGGCGGATGGCGCGAGAGCCTACAGTTTGCTGATCAGTAAGTTTGGACCGCTCGTGGGCCCGAAGCCGATCAAGATGGCTTTGCCGAAGCACGACTTCGATCTTGTGTCTCATTGTCTTTCCTGATTAACTCGTCGATTAGGTCGAGCCGCCAGCTTAGGTCGCTCTCTAATGCCGATTGACTCACCTCTAGCCTCATGCCAACGATGTTAGAGACCCGTCAGGGAGGTCAGCCACCCAGACCCTTAGTGTGCTTACAGTGTCTGGTTGCCTCCCTTTTCTCAACATCGCCTATGGTAACTCCGTGCCTTATCCCGCCGGCATACTTCGCATGAGTGGACTTAGTGCAGTCCGTCTTGTTTCCAACCCATGCTAGTCTTCTCTCTAGTCATGGCAGAACCATTTCCCCGACGAACGGAAAGATCTTCAGCAGATCGTCCAAATTTGGCAATTTGACGTCCAGGGGTTTTCATAGGGATTATTCCCGTTGGCCAAGACTCTCGTCAGGCGAACGGTCCTCGTGTTAGCGAGCCCAATTAAAATACACGTATCCCTCAGAGGCTTACTTGGTGGAGATAACCTTGTTCCCCGAGTGCTACGCCCGACAGGGAAATACACGACGCTGGCAAACCATACCCTGACAACCCGGAGCCACGGGCTGGGAACTTGGGATGACAGAAACCTGGGAAAATGTAACATTGCTACTGCCGGTTTGCGGCATTATTTGTCTGCGCGAGGCGATGTCGCGCCTAGATTTATTCCGTACTAGACTAGGTATGTGACTATGTAGACAAAGGAGCGGTCGGGGCCTCCCTTGATAATGATATCCGCCACTTCCCCGTCGTCGATTTGTCATTGACAACTCAGGCGTCTGACCTTGTACCGTGGCCTAGAAACTATGAGACCCTCTTTGTTTGTATTTTCTCCCTGTAAGAGAATATACCTTTTGTGTTTGGGGAGTTCAATATGTGTACTTGATATCTTCTCACGCCTGAGGCGAAACTCGTAGGATGACACTGCACACCTCGACGCGAACTATGCACCACAGCTCCAACTCCAAGACCCTGCGTAAACGGAAATTGAAGGATGCATCGATAGCTGAAGGAATGCGCTAAACGGGGACACGCCCGAGCGCAGAAGTGAGCCCTGTCAATTCTTCAGCGTCGTACTCCGCTGATCGGCAATGAAATATACATATATGGGAGACCCAGAAGACATGCTCCATTCGTTCGGCACTTTGCCAGGATTCAAGCCAAGACTTTGACTTTCCCTGTCGGCATAATTACCCGACTAAAATCGCTGCTTTCGTGGCATCGGTAAACTCGCCTAGACAAACAACCTGGAATCCTGGACGGCAATTTCGAACGTCCTCGCGTGGCCCACAGGGTTCTTCCGGGAATAGGATCCTACCCTTCCGCCGGTGTCGGGTCGTCGAATGAGAGGTTGCGTATAAGTAGTTTTATCTGCAACGTCGATTCATCTTTCGGGATAGCATCGCTGTTCTGCAGAAGATCAGCGCCTCTCAAAATGTTTATCCAACGGTCCAGTTGGTTGGCCCTGGCCCTCCTCTTGTCCTCTTCGAACGCCCAAACTATTGTCGTCGATGGCAAGACTGTCGGTACGTCACACTGCTTCTTCTAGAACGTTCTTCTTGGAGAATTTAGCTTTGCTATGCGAGAGTTTATTTTGCTAATCAAATTATCCCATGGCCAGCCGCCGATCAGTCCAATGTCGCTCCAGCAGCTGATGTTCCTGCGGGTGATTCCCACACGGGCTTTGAAAGCATCCAGTTGACTGAGGATGTTCTCACCAATCTCACGGACCTCAAGTTGAGCAACGTCTCGCTGTTCTACTTTGACGACGACTCCACCTCGGAGAAGCGAGCCGTTGGTAGTTCTCAGAAGTGCAGGGCGTTGCCGGGCGATGCCCTTTACCCCAGCAGCATCGTCTGGAAGGTCTTTGACATTCTCAGCGGTGGCGCGTTGATCAAGACGGTGCCTCTGGGCTCTGCCTGCTACGATGGCGAGCATTATGACGCGACCAAGTGTCAATTCCTCATCGACAACTGGAACAAATCCGACACACAGTGAGTTTCATTCCCGTATTCCCTCAGTAGACTCATACTCTGACACTTTGCAACAGCGTCGTGGACCCCTCCTCGGTCATGTCCCCTCTCTTCGAGGGTGCCACATGTGAGCCTCAAGGCGCTGCTCTCGGCAAGAACTGCACGCTTGGAGGATTCCCATCATACTCGCTCAACATCACCAACGTGGCCCAAATCCAGTTGGCCATTAACTTTGCTCGCAACGCGAACCTGCGTCTCGTTGTCCGCAACACTGGTCATGACTTCCTAGGCAAGAACACCGGAGAGGGCGCTTTGTCACTCTGGACGCATCATCTTAATGACATTGAAGTTATTAAGAACTACAAGTCCGCTGGAGGCCGCTACACGGGACCGGCCTTCAAGGTTGGAGCTGGTGTCGTGGTACACGAGCTTTACGAGGCTGCTGAGCGCGAAGGCTATACCGCTGTTGGTGGCGAGTGTCGTGTAAGTTGTGAAGGCTGTTTTCTCAGAACTAAGACTGACTTGTGATTTCACAGACTGTTGGTGTCGCTGGTGGTTATGCCGTTGGAGGAGGTCACTCTCCTGTGTCTCCCATTCACGGCCTCGGTTCCGACCAGATTCTCAGTGTCGACATCGTCACTCCCGACGGCCGCTTCATCACTGCGGATGAGAAGCAGAACACAGACCTTTTCTGGGCTCTTCGTGGCGGCGGCCCAGCTACTTGGGGTGTTGTCACTTCGATGACGGTCAAGGTCCACGAGAAGACTGTCTTTTCCGGCATGACGTGGGATACTACCACTCTGGCCATGAACATTACAGACGATACCTTCTGGAAGGCCATCGAAGCCTACTGGCGACGCTACCCTGAGTTCTCCGCTTCCAAGGCCTACGGTTACTGCCGAATGTCTGGACTCCCCGGAGGTGGCTATGCCTGGCGAGGCTTGCCCTTCATGGTCCCCGGAATGAAGCTCACTGATTTCAAGAAGCTTGTGCAGCCTCTGATCGACGAATGGACTGCCCTGGGTGTTGATCCCCAGCTCAAGTTCTTCGAGTATGACAGCTTGTACCCGGCTTGGTCTCAGCACTTCCCAGTCTCCAGAGTCGGTAGCCCTTATGCCCGAACTGGATCTCGCCTCTTGCCTCGCAAGAACTGGGAGGACGAGGAGCTCTTGAACAAGACTATCCAGACAGTTCGCTCCATCGTTGAGGATGGCGCTTTCCTGGTCCACTACAACATCAATGCGGATGAGCCCGACAACACGGCCCCAAGCTCCGTCAACCCGGCCTGGCGTGACGTTATGATGTTCAACATTATCGGTCTCACCTGGACCGAAGAGACATCCGAGGCCGACGTGGCTGCCATTCACAAGAAGCTCACCGGCGATCTCGTCCAGCGCCTCAAGGACGTCAGCCCCGGCGCCGGCGGCTACCTCAACGAGGGCGACGTCATGGACCCCGAGTTCGCTCAGACCTTCTTTGGATCTAACTACGAGCGTCTGTTGAAGATCAAGAAACAGGTTGACCCCAAGGATGTTTTCTGGGCGCCTACTGCTGTGGGTAGCGAGGGCTGGTACGTTACCGGCCAGGAAAGCTATGTGACGAAGCAGACTGGCCGTCTCTGCCGTAAGAACTAAGCAGCGGTTACTTTCTATGCTCGGCTACTTTATAGATATTAGAAGAATGACATTGTAAATACATAGGGATATAGGTATATTGCCTTATCCACTAATATGCGAAGTGTACCTAAGTTGCGACACTGAAACTCCCAAAAATGTGATGAACAAATACCCAGTCTACGCTACTTGTAGTATCCACTAAAGGTCAGAGCACGCCTAGGACCTCAAGACTATTAGAAATCTTCCGCAACTCATAGAACTTGGCAACCGGGTTGGATTTGTGAACGAAATCTGCCTGGAGCTGAATTTACGTGGAGGAATACCACAGACATTGTTCCCCTCCAAAATCGTTTATCTAGGAACACTAGGGTGAGAAGCTATCTCCGGCAGTACCCACAAAAGAACATCAGCTTGTTCATCACAAATAAAGGTATGATTTTTTTCTTGAGATCTGTTTGAAAGGGGTAACTTGTATGTGTGGTATCCCGAAATCAACTTGGAGGAGAGATAGGGTAGGCTCATCACTTGATCGACGCGCATCAGTCAAGCGCATGAGTTTAAGAAATACAGTTGTGTGAAGTTGTGAAAATGTTCGTCTATTGAGCAACCGCAGATGTGTTTGAAGTTCGGAGCAACGGCTTTATTATCAACATAACCGACTGCCGTGCCCGACTCGCTGCGTACGAGTACTCAAATGCTCGGGAAAATGGAATTAACCTCTCACTAGAGAGCATCCGTGAAGTCCGTCTTAGTATTGGAGAGTACAGCAAATGTGATAGAGGCGATAGGGGTAGTCGAGGCTGTTGGACGTAGCAGGTGATATCCAATGGGCCAGTGATGGAGAACTGCCCAACGCTGACCCTCTTTCACTTGAAGTGAGGGAATTGGGTCAATTCTCTCTCTCAGACACCTTCAAATCAGAAATACTCCAGGGAATTGATGATAATCAAAACCCTGGGTTAAGTCATGTACTTGGAGGGGACGTGGACCTTTCTCGAGCTTTCTAGGAGATGGCCATGAGCATGACTGATTACTTACGCAACGGACCTAACGGGATGTTGGCCAGAGAAGACCAGATAGAAAGCAAAATATTCGTCTTGATTCGATGGCACTGGCTTATAGGGCCGGTCGCCATAGAGCTTGCTGGTCTGATCCTCACTGTACTGACCATTGTTGGCAACAGGCGCAACGTGCCGTTGTGGAAGTCATCAGCGCTTGCAGTCATAATCTGTCAATACAACGAAGAGGACGGTTTGATGCTGGCTAAGATCAGGGACATGCAAGAGATCATAAAAGCGGCGGAGAGCTCCAAGGTCCGGCTAGAATAGGGAGTCTTAGTCTAGCCGGCATAGAATGATTTTCCTAGTGAGCATGGAATTACTTTCCTAGTTAGTATAGCCCCCTTTTTCTAGTTCATCTGGAATTGCTTTCCTCGTTAACCTCGTCTGGAATCAGCTTCCCGGTTTTTAAGTCCAAGTCAGTCCATGAATCGTCAGGCCATGTCTGATAAAAGAGAGTTTCTGGCAAAGAGCATCGATTGCTGGGACTTTCTAGGTATTTATTCAATGTAAAGGAACTGCCAGAAGTCTAAGTAGGTTCTAAAAGGAGCTAAGGACCAACAACAATCCTGAGCGCGGACTCCGCGGCCCACGCGGACCAGCTAAAGGAGCGTGGGGACGACCGTCTCCATCAGTTCAGGCAGTTGGCACAGCAATTTCATGCCCGTCAGGCCACAAAGTTATAAGCCTCAGGTTCTCCGGGGTTATTACCTAGGTAGGGCCGGCTCAGGTCGTAGTATCATACCATATTGAATCCAACCCCTAACCGTGGCCCGAGGCTCACGGACTGGACAAAACAACCCGCCCCGAAAAGTTCCACCCTACACCGGGATGGATGCCGATCCAGTGTCATGCTTGCACTTCAAGGTCGCATGTATAGTACTAGGCGGTAACTGTCTGCACCCCAGTGGAGCTAACCCATGCGTCGGCATGGCATTGTCCAGGGGACGATCCAAATCAGGGTGTATACGAAAAGGTGAGCATATTATAAATAACCTGCTCAAACCCCGTGTCTTTCTTCATAGTCCTTGACCTGAGTTCTGCGTCTTTGGGCTTCTGACATTTACCAGCCGATACGCTGTCTCTCTTACCCGACTATGTCTCCTCTCAGGACCCCTTATCTCGCTTTATCTGCTCTTTTGAACGCTGCTCTGGCACATGCTGCGTCTGATCGATGTGTGCCAGACACATTCACCTTCCCGGATATTCTGGGCACAAAGCACATATTAACTACAGCATCCAAGGTGGAGGGGTATACTGGTTTTTCCAGGTGGAAACCTGAATCATCTGAGATTGGCACAGAAGGTGTCAGTTTCTGTAATATCACAGTCGCTTACTCTCATCCTGGCGATCAAGATGTCATTCATGCCCATGTATGGCTGCCCCTTTCTGGTTACAACAACCGATTCGTCGGCATTGGAGGCGGAGGTTGGATTACTGGCGAGATTGGCGACGACGCCATGTCGGCTCTCACATACAAGGGCTACGCGATAGCAGCCAGCGATGGAGGTTATGCTCATGATCCCTTCTCGACTGCAGATGCTTGGTTGATGCCAAACCCCGGCAATGTCAACCAGACACTTCTCACCAACTTTGCCAACCGTGCCGTGCATGAGGCGGCTATAATCGGCAAGCATATTGCGAAAGACTACTACGAGGAGTCTCCCGCCTTTTCATACTGGTCTGGATGCTCCACCGGTGGTCGGCAAGGCATCACAAGTGCATTGCTGCATCCCAATGATTTTGATGGCATCTTGGCCAGTTGCCCTGGTGTCGAGTTCCCATCACTGTTACTGGCATTGTACTGGCCGCAGTTTGTCATGAACCAGCTGGGAGCATACCCGGATGCTTGCCAATTTGAGGCTTTGAGTGCTGCTGCCATCGAGCAATGCGACAAGTTGGATGGAGTGAAGGACGGCATCATCTCTCGAGATGATCTCTGCAAATTCGACCCAAGCAGTGTTGTCGGTCAAGAATTCGAATCTCAAGGGGCCAAGTGCAAGATTTCTAAGGAGGCTGCCGAAATATTGAAGGCCATGTTTGAGGGACCCAAGGATGCAGACGGAAAGAGTCTTTTCGCCGGATCAACACCAGGCACTGCGGCCGTTGGCATGATGGCACTCGCCAATACCTTCTGCCAAGATGGAAAGTGCACCGATGGGATTCCATTTACGATTGCGACCGACTGGATCCGACTCCTTGTCAAGAAGGACCCATCCTTTGACTCCAAGACGCTCTCGCCTGAGCAATTCGCGCAGCTCTTCCACGACAGCCAGCGCGATTACAACGGCATGTTTGGCGCCGGTGACCGAGATTTCCAGCGGTTCCGTAAGGCTAATAAGAAGATGATTACATGGCATGGAACCAGCGACGAGGCTATCACCATCAACGCCATGAGGCGATTCTATGATGGCGTTACCGCGCTGGACAAAAGCCGAGGTATCGACACGGCTTCTTACTATCGCTTCTTCGAAGTTCCTGGAGGAACACACTGCTCGGCGCCAGCGGGAGTCGCGCACCCTCTGCATGCTCTCGACGCCCTACGACGTTGGGTAGAGGATGGAGTTGCACCCGACACGCTTGAAACCACGCTGATCGGTGAGGACAATGAGGGCAAGGAGCCGAGTCCCCTCTGCCCCTATCCACTCACGGGGTTAAAGAAGGCCGGTACGTTCACTTGTGTCGAACGCAAGAACCAGGTTGGTAGGGATGAGTTGTAATTGGGGTTGAAGCTAAAATTTAAGGAGCAGGTCTAGATAGTTACGAGAGCGTTGAGGGTATGGCTACGTCCAATTTTGCATAGGGATGCTTATGAGAGGCCCCTCAGCAAGTCTGGGGTAGTTTCATATGGCAAAAGAAGTTGTCATTTCCTATAGCAAGAATGAATTATTTGTTCTTCTGCAATCAACAAACGCCACTTGAAAACTTCATCTGGAAGTGACTCGCGTCCAGACATAACTAATATTCTTTGAAATTCAAATAAGCTCAAGAGAATAGTAGCTCAAGGAGGCGGTACACGGAGAAGCTCAAGTCTGGCGCTAATACCTAGTCTTGATCAAAGGAAGACGGCCCTGAGCACTATTCTCCGTGACCGAAGCAGAAACCATCATGGCCACTCTCGAACGCCCATCATCCGGTGCCTTGGATCCGCACGGGCAAGGCTCTGAAGGGGCTGGCTCGCCACCTGAAATTGTGATACCATTGACACACATGCGGATGGCGTCAGCAAACTGGCCACCGTACCTGATGTTTTCCTCCTTCTCGTCAACAATGTCATAGACAGTAAGTTGCTGCCCCTCTTTATCCCCTGTACCCATTACGCCCTTGGGAACCTCGATGTGCAGTCGGAGGCCCATGCGCTTGCTGATGTTGCCTCTCACCCAAGTAAAGGTCCCAGCGGGGACGGGCTGGAGATCTCCTGATCCATCGTCGAGTTTGAAGCTCTTGGCGTCAAAAGCGCTCATGTAGATGCCGACAGGGTTTGCAATTGAGACCTTGTTACCACCGCGAGCAAGCCCGTTGATCATGATTCCGATCTATGAATAGTCAGCTTCAATATCTCTGCGGAACGAGTGGATATTGACCTGAGGGTCCGAGTTTCTCTGAGCCTGACCATATGAGGAGCAGTCGCAAAGCTTGGTCTTGTTGGTTATGTCGTTCCCGTCTTCATCCTTTCGGATGACAGTTGCCTGAGCGGCAATGTCAACTTCAGCTCCTAGGGTGTTGTTGACCTGCGCGAGATGCATGATGCAGCCTGGGTTGGTGGTGACGAAGCCTTCGCGGGGCTTCTTTGGGTCTTTCAGATTCTTGATGCCATTCCATTGGTTGAAGGGGTTGTAGTTCCCGTCACTGTGAAAAAAGTCCTCGACTTTCATCTGGTCAGCATACTCGGGATTGCATGCTTTGTAGATAGACAACAGCTTGTCCTTGTCGTGTTTCGCCAAGAACTCCCAGTACTACAAGAAGAAGTGTGTTAGTATTCGTGAGTCAACTAGAAGATAGGGATATTACCTCGGGTCCCTCGCAAGTAAACGTCACAGAGATGATGCGGTCTTCGTCATTCTTCTTCACGGTCCATTCAAGGTACTCGTCGTGGCGATAGCGGTTGGCATCTGCGTCCTTCCATTGCGCCTCCTGGTCATCACGGTGGGCAATCTTGATCTACAAAAATTAGCCTTATAACCTTCCATGGAGGGTGGCATGCGGTACCAAATTTGGGAAGCCAGACCAACTGATTGGGACTGGCTTCTGGCTGACGTTGAAAGGAGTGAGTCGCCCGTTGAAGAACTGGGTCAGCGGGGTGCGATTGAAAACAGCACCCTTCTTAGTAACTGCCTGTAGTGGATGAAAGACATTTTTCTCGTCAGTGTGGCCGGCGTTGATCTCTTCGTTCATCCAGGAGGAGATGGTATCAGACCACTCCTGCTTTTGCTTGTCCGTCAACTTGTCATCTTGGACTGGAAACCCAGGAGGATCGAAAGAGGCAATTTTTTGAGAGGTGAAGTTTTCAGACATGGTGAGAGAGAAGAGCCCACAGATGAGATAGAACTAAAGATGGAAGAGATGCTTGGGGAGTTGTAAACTTCACATGGATGCAGCCGAGGGCTTTTATGGCTTTCTGCGCTACTCGGAACCTGTTTAGGCCCGTCAGCAGGTTGAACGACACGACCACCCTATTTCTGGAGCCCTCATACAACTATCAGAAATTTTCCAAGTCGGTTGAGCTTTTCATGGCTTCAATTACAAAATCCAGCCCCGCTGAAATGCTTTGATAGCCCTTGGACCCCGAGGCTGGCTGAATCTAAAGATCAGTGTGAGATTGGCCGCAGCTGAACATGCAAGTCTCAGGAGCCCCGCAAGCCAAGGGCACTTACTCGGTCAATAGACGCTCAGCCTTCGAGCACAAGATGGTTGTGCCCAATCGTAGACTATGTAAAGATAAAACTGAGACATGTGCCAAGAGAGTCGAGAACGCCGGTTAACGGTATGGCTGGGACGGCCCGCATGGGGCTGAGGATCGTTTACGCTGGCCATGATGCAGTAGCGTGTCTTTTGAAGCGGGGTAGAAGAACGGTTTCCAGTCTATCTACTCATGCAGCAATGATGTGGAACTTCAGCTCAATACTGCAACGGCGACTTGACCAGATATAGACTTGGCTGTCTTGCAACAGCCGCACTTCAACTGCTCCGCCGCAACCATGTGATGTTTCCCAGCTGACGGCTTTACCGGATTCAAAGAATGCTCCATCCAATATGTCTCAGCCATCTACGCGCCCAAGGCTATCTTGAGTTCACCGCGGCGATCCAGGGTTCCAGGCCAACGCCGTTACCGCTTAATAAAGAAATGCTTGTGAGTGGCCGATCTGTTCAACATTTTCTACGCAGTTGGCTACATAAAAGGGACACCAAAAATGTCATGCTCCGCAACAAATCAAGCCCAAAAGTCGAGCAAACATGTCACCACGACTCTACTGGCGAAAGTTCACACGTGACGGGACGGCCGACCAGAATACCTTGGCCGATGGCAAGTTTCTCGCTGAGAACTTCACCGACCACTTTGGGAAATGGCTACAGGAGGGAGAAAACTCCAAGATCTTGACCTGCCATGACCTGGTGATGAAGTTTTGGGGTCAGTCTTTTCCGTTTTCTTTCTCTCTCCTTGCTGTATCAAGCATCCTAAAGCGCTCAGCTGACCAGGGACAGGTCCCGATTACGAAGTTAATACCTTCGCAGTGGCAGATGCCGGGTGGTTCAGCAGGAAGAAACATCCAGAGTGGAAATGGCTCAAGCCTTTCATACGCTTTTTAGCTGTGGTGAAGCTCGATGGTAAGGATACTTTCAGCACTGACGAAAAAGAGTGGACGCTCTGCATCGTTGGTGGTAGTCGTCCTACAAGCGAGAAGAACTTCTTGCAGGTCGCATCTTGGGACGGAAAAGCTTTCAGATTCTACCAGGCAAGGCATCAGAACCGCTGTATAAAGATCTTATTTAACCATTGTGTAGAGAGATGTCATCGACGCAGAAAAACCATCGCAACATCGGGCCTGGAATTACTTTGGCCACTCAAAGGATGCATTCGGCGACGCCTCATACCTTGGGCCATTTAATGGGCACGTTAATGGAGCTTGCATCATGAAGGAAATCCATGAGTAAGTCTAGTAGTCTCCATTTCCATGGAAAGCTACTGACACATGTACAGGCCTTGGATGCACTGGCTCGGAGAAGAAACGAGCAGTTTCAAAGACGCTCTCTCTGCTGATGACATCAAAGAACTTCAAGGTCTACCCTGGATCACCCAAGAAGGGCAAGATGTTCTCTCTGCAATCAACACTAGTCCGGGTGAGCTCGAGGAAGCCATCGAACAAGGCGTCGACAACTGGTTTGAGACTCGCAAGGGTCTTGACTTCGGTTCAAGCAAGAACATCAACAAGAACCCATCCAACATTCCAAGATGGGTTGCTCATCTGTTCCTCACCACTACAATCAATATTGGATGTGCGCAATCTGATGGGTCAACAAATATGATTCCTCTAAATCACTTCTACGACAGTGAACTGCTGGGTCAAGTCTCTGCGAAGCTCTTGGTAAGCTAACCCGCCATATTGCTAGCAACTGTGTCTAATATTGCGTAGCCGGAAATTCCACAGATAACCTATGAAGAAAGCGACTACAAAAAGGCTGTCTCGAACCTGCAATTTTGCATCCTCATGCCTGCCGGCAAGGATGATTTGCCTGATATCACCCTCCCTTGGTATGCCCTCGGGAGTGATAAAAGAGACGAGGGGGCAATGGAATGTTTGCGATTTATGAAACTCAAAGAGAATAGCGAGGGAGTCTCGCCATTCAACATCCTCCATTCATCTTACGAAGATGCCATTGGAGTTCGGAAGATGCAAAGCATCATGAAGCTCAAGGGAGCGAAGACGCCCCTTGGCCTTTTCTCAACTCAGACATTCAACGCCATCATGATGGTGGATTTCTGGAATCCCATCTATTCTTGGAAGCGCGGCATTTTGATGCAGTACGTTCCTCTCGAGACTACATTCAACGAAACGTCGTACGACCTGGACGCTCGCTTCGTTGAAAAGGTGAGGAGCTCACCGAACGCCAAAATCAAGGACACTCCCGAGTCCGACTTTCTTCAGCTTCTTGATGCCCCATTGGAAGCCCATCAGGCTGCTATCAGCGAATACTTTGAGGCTATTAAGGCTCGCATGGAGAAAGACCCTGTCGGGGCTTTGGAGGATTACTTGGCGTTGGCTGAGTCGCGACGACGTATCTACCGACCCCTGCCTTTGGACGAGTTTGGTCCCACGATGCCTTTCGCTCTCAAGTATCCCGATATCAATGTACCCATGTACTTGGAGATGACACCGGATGCCACAATTCAGAAGATTCCACCACGCGGCCAGACGTTTTTGGAAAAGTGGACGAGCACTTTATCTGGGGTTGACCCTCAGATACTGCCATCCAAAGAAGATGGGCCCACTCAAGCTCCTGTCGCCATCGATGCCTTGCCCAGACCCTCTCGGCTTGCTGCGCCCTGTCAAGCAACTGCGTCTCAAGCAGGATCAGGCGTTACTCCCACGGCCAATGGATGCCCGTTCATGTCTGCCAAGTCAACCACCAATCCCACCAACGGTACTGCCTCTGCAAAGGTTGAGCTTGTTACTCTTACGCCAAAGAAGAGCCCGAATTGGACTGATGATATTCTGCCTCTCATCCAAAACCCGAAGTGGGTTTCCGGAGACTCTGCGGCTACAGGCAAACTGTGGATTGACAAGATGGTGGAATGGGGCCATTGGAGCCTTGCCTCTTACGACGATGTCAGAGAGAGGGCTGTTAGCATCTACCGACACCTTCGCACCAAGTCAATGCCAATCACCAGGGATCCTCAGAACTACTGGCCCGAGAATGCTCTGGAAACGTTTCGAGCCTGGGTCAACGCGGGATTCCCGCGGGATTCATCCGACTCTCCATCGCCTGACATCCTCATCCCGAAGCCGATTGATGCACCGGAGTCTTTCAAGATTAGAAGGGATATCATGAGTCTAAGCAAGGAAGAACTTGCAGTTTACCAATCCAAGCTGGATGATGTTCTTCAAGTTGAAGCCCTCGGATCCAAGTGGCAGGAGCTTGGACTTTTGCGTGAGTTGCTTATCTCGAATACTTCCATGGCCTTTTTTTACTAACGTTGGCTGCAGATGCTTACTGGTGTCTGCACTACCAAGAGGCAACCTTTCTTTGGCACCGAGCCTACCTGCTCTACGTGGAGAAGCTCATCGGCTTTTCAATTCCTTACTGGAATGGATACACTGCCGAATCTTCTGATCCCAAGTCGGAGTTTGCAGGCATTCCTCCCATGTTCCTTCAAGACACGTATATCCACCCAGAAGATGGAAATGAGAGGCCGAACCCACTCAAGTTTGCGTTGTCTTTGAATGGCTGTTCGAAATCTGGTGAAAGCCAGTTTGTGACTCGCTCTACCACGCTAACAGAAGGCCCGTCGTCTCCGGACTGGGATCGGAAGATTGGACTGTTCAAGCTGTACCATGAGCAGATAAAACAGGCTTTAAAGCAATCGACCTACACCACGTCCGATACGGCCGAACACTTTGGAGTGCCTTGGGCAAACATTACAACTTTCTCAGAGGATCAAAAGGATTGCCTTTACCCGTACCGCTTTGACTTTGATGGCTTGTTTGAGCAAGTGCACGACAATTTCCACGGATGGGTTGGTCCAGATATGGTATGTTCTCTGCAAACTGTCTTGGGGACGAAATCACTGACACAGAGCCAGGCTGATAATACCTACACTGCATTCGACCCAATCTTCCTGTCCTACCACGCCAACATGGACCGTCTTGCGGGCATCTTTATCGAAGCTCACCCCGAAAGCCAATTTACCTCTGGATTCCCACTTCAACCTTTCATTAACAACGGCACCGATGTCAGCTACGATGACCCCCGTCGATGGCGCTACACGACCATCGGTGACATGGCCAAAGACACGCGCAGCTTGGGATACATGTATGCTGCCCCAAAACGCCCAGATGTCTTTACGCCTGAATCTGCAGTAGAACGGGGCATTGCATCTCCACGTGCCAGCGGTGGTCGGGCTATTAGTCTCCCAGCCGGCATTCCCGACCAAGCAGAGGCCAAACCTACCAACGGAGTCATCAATGCTGCAACGATGATCCCGGTGGAGAAGGAGCCGTTTGTAGTCTTTACCGGAGTCGGTTGTACGACTTCCAGTTACCGGATCGATGTATTCACAGCTGGTGCACAGTCCTTGGTGCCAGATGTCACTGCCAATCCAGATTTCATTGGACAGATTACTCGCATTGGCATGGGGCGAGGAAGGCAAGGCGACGGGCCGCCCAACTCGGGTCGATGCCGCAAACCGGCTGCAACGAGAGTTCTTCCCGCGGTAAAAGCCAAGGAGCAACTGCTAGGAGGATCTGATGTCAAGATCGTGGTGACTAATGTGGAGACTGGAGAAGAGGTGGCCGAGGAGGAGTATGCTAAGATGCCTGGCTTTACTCCGAAGGTGGTTTGGCTCGCAAAGTAGAGGATGGCAAGTCATTCAACTTACAAAAGCGATTTGAGTGTCTGCGCTGAGACTATGAGTACGTATTTGTACGCAGAATTCTTCTACCTTTGTCGACTCTTGCAAAGTCAATTGCAACACGGTTTTAAGAATGAAGAAGACGTTGAATGCTTGAATCAAGTAGCAAAAATAGGCGATATTCAGTACAGAGTATCTATTGGACACAATAGTTACTGGCTTACACTACCTACGTGAATGCCAGACGAGAAAAGCCATTGGGGCCCTCACTTGGCGAGGTTCTCCTGATTTTAAATCTGCAGTGCGGCCAATAGATAGCTACCGATGTCCGTGTACGGCAGTGAACAGGGGTTATTTTGCAATCTTTCACTGCAAATTGTTCTTGACGCGAGGACGTGCCTTCACTGCATTTTTAATTGCTCTCGAGGGACAATTTAGGGTAATATAAAATTCCATCACCCCTCACCAGGCAGCAAAATCGTGGCCATCCTGCTTCACACATCGAAAACCATGTCCCAAACTACACTACCCAGCCGAAAAAGACCCCGCACAGATGACACTGAGCGTCGATGCAAGGCATGCATAGATCTCTTCTCCAGTCAAGGCCTGGAAGAGCTTCATTCTGAGGACGGCTACGCTCACCGCACACGTCAAGAGGCCGAGGCTTCAGCAAACGAGGGCTGCTCGTTGTGCGAGTTTCTTGTCGAAGTTGGCAAAACCAAGTTTGGCAAGGACAAGTTTGAGAAATACAAGTGGTCGGCAGGTGATCGTCTTATTTTCAAAGACCAGTCTCAGTCCAAAAATCAGGCGCCTACACTCACGAGAATGCGAGGGGAAATCAACGGATCTAAAGAAGTCTTGACCCTCTATCCATTCACCAACGATGGTAAAGCACCCATTCGCGACTTCTATCATACGTCTTGGAGACTAATCTGAACTAGGAGACCCTCTCGAAGCGCTCATTCCACGACGGCCAGTTGAACGAGACGTTCGGAGTGATGCTGTCTTTACCGCCGCCCGGAAGCTCATCCGTGCCTGTCTCAGGCCGGACAAACCCAGGGAGGGTCATCAGCTATGCTGTTACTCTAGAGACACCATTCTTCCCACCCGAGTCCTGTATGTCGGGAATTCTCGTCATCCCGACGCTCCTGTGCGGCTGCAGGTCAACAAGGTTGAGACCCCTGGTGAATACTTGGCTCTGAGCTACTGCTGGGGGAAGCCACGTCCAAAACCAGCCTTGCAACCGGTCTTGTTACGGAGTAACAGTTTGAATGTCCTGAAATCAGAGATTCTGCCCCGCGATCTGCAACAGTCTATCCGTGACGCTATTCATGTCACTCGGAAGCTTGGCTACAAATACCTCTGGGTCGACGCCTTGTGCATTATTCAAGACGACGAGAAGGACAAAGGTCAGGAGATTTCCAGGATGGCTACTATCTACAAGAATGCCGTTATCACTTTGGCTGCCGGCACCGCTGAAAGCGCATCTGAAGGCTTTTTAAACAACCCGACGTCAAAGCCCAACACCTATCTTCCCGAGTACAAATTTGCGATTCCTATGGAGCAGGAAGGCCAGATAGGCAATGTGTACCTCTCAGCCGGACCCTACGCACCTGATCACCCACTGGACAAACGTGGTTGGACTCTCCAAGAATTCATGCTTTCCTCTCGCCTGCTCATCTTCTCCGACTACCAGCTGCTATGGCAGTGCAAGGAAGTCGAGCTAAGGAGTGTGACGGGTGACATCCGCGGGTTGGAGTATCAACAACCTTTGGAATCTCTTCCCTGGACGATTTTCGATGAACAAGAGGAGGGACGGTTCGGAACATCCGACAGTGAGAAGTTGTACATGTGGAAGACCATCATCCGCCAGTACACGGAAAGAAACTTGTCAGACGCCAATGATCGGTTGAGGGCCGTTTCGGGGGTAACCACGGAGCTGGAGACGCTCTGGAGGGACTCCCACATCTGCGGTTTATGGCGAGAGTGGTTCATTCCTCTGTTAGCCTGGTACAAGGAAAAGGCTGACAGAGTCGAGGAAAGAAATCTCAGCCTAGCCCCAAGCTGGTCCTGGGCGTCTGTCGGCGGCGTCGTTCGTTACCAAGATCCGATAGACGTCACGATAGATGATGAAGATGCCAAGATAGAAACACTAACAAATGAAAGAGTGGTGCTATCCTGCCGGATTCTGAACGCGGACCATGCCGACGCGTCCGTTTCGGAGCGGCCGGATCTTGCCCGCAAGGCCTGGAGAGAGGAAGTGGGCGACAGTGACTTGCTGTATCTTCTTCTGGGTACCACGAAACGCGAAAACCAAGGGAGATTGGGGATAGGTCTGCTTGTGATCCAAGTTGCCGACGGGCGTTATCGACGAATTGGGCTGGCGGTGTTTCCCAACATGTCAATCTGGAAACGTCAAAGAGCTCAACGGCGAACGGTTGAGTTTGAGCCAAAGCAGTGATGTGAGATAGTTTTTCTTGCCTGTCTAGCATACAAACTGGTTTCTTTTCGTATAGGCAACCATAACGTCCTTTACTTATCCTTCTTGTGAATCTTCTCATGCCTCCGACAATCATTCATCCTAGCAAATGCCCTGTCACAGAAAGAACACTGGTATGGCTTATCACCATAGTGACTCCTCTCGTGCCCACTGAGATTGATCTTCCTTGTAAAGTTTTTGTTGCAGAGATGACACGTGAACCGCGCAGGTCCCGTCGCCTGCCGACGACTCAGCGCCTGAAAGATCGTCGGTCCTTCACTCAGCTCAGGGTGGTAGATGCGAACATGGCGATCCTTGTCCTTGTTTGTGGAAAAGCCGATGGGGGCTGAGTTGCAGCTCACGGGACAGGGGAATGGTCTATCATGTCTGTTCTCGTGGCTCTTGCGGGCTGCCTCAGTCTCGTAGCCGACGTAGAAGTAGCGGCACAGAGTACGGCTGCATTTGAAGAGGTTTGAACCGTAAAAATCTTTCATAAGCCTCTCTCCTTGGACTTGGTCGTCAGGCTTGAGCTCCTCCAGTGCAGCTCTGTTGTCGAGAAGAGAGGCGTTGATCTGGGGGATGCCAACTTTGTTCCTTTCCTCGTCCTTACCCTGTTGATGGGTGTGAATGTGACTCCACAAGGTACTGAGGTTTTTATGAAACTTGTCGTCGATATTCTTGAAACTTTCAAGGTCGCTTGGCTCATGGCTTGTGTCATTGCCACCCTTGAGCTCTTCACCGTGTGTGTCGATAAACAACTGCAGAGCTACGTTGAAGTCCTGCTGTTCATTTCCTCCAAAGTCGTCTTTGAACAGCTGGCTGCATTCTCTGATGAAAACATCAATGTGGGACTCCCATTTGGAGCAGGCGTAGTCTTGGAAAGAGAACCAGCCGGTTTTGGCCTGTTCCCGTCGGAGGGTTGATGGGTAGTTCTTGGAGAAGCAAGGGAGTGAGAGGTACCGAAGGCAGAGGCTGGTTAATTGACACTGGACCTTCTTGTCGTCGATGTGCTTGTTACTGACAATATACCTGTTGGCTCCTATATAAGCCAAGAACCTCAAATACATGAGCACAGAACACTTACTCTCGTGCCGACGTGTGGATCAAGCGGATATGATCTCCGTCAAGGACATGCACCAAAGAACCCAGATACTTGCGCACATCGTCCGTCAACATGCGGTTGTCAAAGTCGACCTCTGGCACTTGAGCATCAAATGATAGAATGGCTTGCATCTCATGCCACTTGAGGGGTCTTTTTGCACAGACAAGCCATCCCAAAAGCAACTTTGACTTTTCCCACACACGATTACCTCCTGGCTGTCTCTTGATCGTGTCCTCAACATTTCCGAGGAGCCTCTCGTACCTAAAGCTATTAGCGTTGCCTTGGCATGTTTAGGGGCACTATCAACACACATTTTACCCAGCTCTTCCGGCAGGATTTCTTCTCTGACCTCCCTCAACAGTTCATATTTCTGGATATGGTGGGAAAGACTCGCCATAGCGAGGTGCGCATAAAGAAACGAGTCTAAAGCAGTGAGCTAGGGGCAGTCTTTGGGTCTTAGTTGTCAATATACCTTCGCTCCGGCGACAGATCAAATTTTCGATGGACGTCTTTTCGTCTCTCGAGAGATTCAGGCCCGCGCTGGTGTCAGATCTCGAAAACCCCTCAAGCTTCTTGACGACAAAGTTCTTGATGTCTCCCGCATTGTCAGTGGGCTTCAGCGGAATTATTCCATCGCTATCTTTCACGTAGTTCCTGATCTCTACAACGTCTCGACTCATGAGCATAAGTCTTAACCGCCCGTCCTCCTCGTACGCATTGTTGCACGTCTCAACAAGCTTGGTGAAGAACTCGGCTGTCTGTCGAATCTCGGCAGGCTCGCATTCATCTAGGCCGTCTATGATGATGTACTGCCTTGGGTTGTACTGCACGATGGTCTCAATGAGCGACTTGGCTGTGTCGGCATCGGAAAGAGAGCTGTATCCTCCCTGAGTCATCTTGTCATGGCATAAAGGGACGATGTAGGCATGCTGATTGTCCATCTGACCATCCTGATTGACCATTTGGAAAAGGATCCCCTTGAGGATGTCGAGGTAAGTCCTGTGCTCGGGATCTTCCTCCTGGCAGTAGAAGTAGTACGTCTTGCTGTTTAGCGGAACCGATGGTGGCTCGATCTTCCTGCGAGCCTCCAGCTCATCGATGACAAGTGATGTGAGGACAGTTTTGCCTGTACCGAGGTCAGAAAAACGTTCTTTACCCATAGTGAGTTAGTACTTACCAAAGCCTCTGTTACCATGAAGCCAAATTGTTGACTGTGAAAGGTGCCCTTCATCTCCGCCACTCTCGCTGAGCCATTCCGAAACCATCTTTTTGGTCCTAAATAGCCAGCGTCCGGTACCAGGACAGACTCTCATTTCACGAAACTCCTTTTGCAGCTTCTCAAGCTTGGTCGAAGATGCTATCCAACTAATGGCACTGGTCTTCATATCCCTCTTTCTTTTCTCCTCTTTCTCTTTGAACTTATCCCGGAGCTTTTTCAAGTCGATGTGGTAAAAGGAAATTTGTCTATCGACTTGCTTATGATCCATTGCCTGGTTTGGATCAATACCTGAGTCTATCCTCCGCTCGTGCGCACCCGTGCAACAGCTATCGGGGTCAAGAAACGGTTTTCCATACTCTTTAATCTTCGAGGCATGTAGACTGAGAGATTCAGCGATGTGATTGAAGGTGGTGCTGAGGTCTTTCCAGATGGGCTTGTGTAGTTTCTGCCAGACTGTAATGCCGTAATTAGAGGCGAAACCTGGGCGATGGTGGATTCATATGCACTCACGTTTCGTGCCAAAGGTGAAGAAGAGCTTGTATGCTAATGAATGGAAATGTTGTACATCCTTATAGATGTTGACCAAGTACTCTTGCGCTGCTGGAACCTCACGAAAGAAGCTCGTGTATTCGGATACTTTGATGAGACTGACGCCAAGAAGCTCGTAGGTATCAAGAATATTGTCGAATGCTTTTTCCGAGAGATTTGTGCGCTGATGGAGATCTAGTTAGATATGAAAAGTAGAGCTGGAGACCATTACACACCCTCAGAAGATGTTGTACTGACCCCCAGACATATGCCATCACTTGCTGGGCTTCTGGAAAGTCGAGGTCGACAAGAGTGTCCCCAAAGTCAGTCATGTTGTCCATGAATAGTTGCAATCTATTCATGCTCATCATTTCCTTGGTTGCACTCCGTTGGGACTGGATGAGCCGAAGCTCCTCTGACGTGCGATCCAGTATGGCTGCGGAAAATTGATCTTGGTCTGGACCATTAAGTTCGTTCTTGAACCTTTCGGCCTCCTCGATGAGTTCATTCATCTTGACGGTCTGGACCTAGAGTCCCAAGATCTCTTTGCAAGTTGAAGCAAAGTCAGTTTGAAACCATGAAAATTCGAAAAACAGGAGCAAAATATTGGGCTGGCCGAAAAATGGCGATGTCGCCCGGTTACTGAGGGCCGCATGAAGGCGCAGCTGAAATTACAGCCCGGGTCGCCTTGCCAAGTGAAAAGACAGGGCTACAGAGGCGGCAGAGTGTTTTTCTGCCTCGGCGCAACCACATTGTGTTGCAAAGTGGCGGAGCCTGATGTTCAGATTGGCGAACCATAGGCCAAGATCGTCCGTCCGCGAACCATCTGTACAACAACACTGGTTGCCTCGCCGTATCAGCTCGTCTCACATGCGCATACATGCAGCATTTCATTTGCTGTTGCTGTGCGCCACAAGAATTGCGGTGTGTTGTTGGCGGCCTCATCACAGCCTGATTGTAAATGTAATTTGGGGGGTTACGAACGGCCCATCATCTGATGATCGCGTTTGATGTCTTACTTCTCTCCTTATCCCATTGATGTACTGTGAATAGCTTAGTTTGACCTGGCAAGACTTGACAACGAGCAGTCATGGCAAGCCTCAAACACTTGCTCAATTCGTCTGACAGCGATGATGATCTTCCAATCGACCCAGCCTTCAATGTCCCATTCATGGACAGATCCGGCTTCTACAGCAACAATGCCACGAGTACTGAAGCCGAGTACAATGGAGACATGCCCCGAATGAGTGCCAATCTTGGACCCGGGTTTATGAACCCAGAAAGGTGAAATAGCACGCGTTGTCGAGATTTGGCGACTAACGAAATGAAGCGAAGTTCCCATCATTCAAGGAGGCCAACCCGCCGAATTCTTTCGCGACATCAATGTCGGTGCAATTGACTTGGATCAAGACTTGCCAGACATGGGTTTCGGCTACGACTTTGGCGTCTCCTTGTTGGACGGCACACCCAATAGCTTCCTGTCATCGCCGTCAAACATCGTCGATAGCACGACTCCATCTCTTTCTCCACCAGAAACACAGTTTGGAGGCTCCCTGAGCCTATCAGCTCTAGGAATCTCCAGTCAGTCGAGCGCTGCCTCACTACAGACAGATGCGTCCCCACGGACGGACGCGTCCCCTCGGACTGATGCGTCACATACGGACGCTTCACAGGCTGAGGATGGTGATGCTAAGATCTGCTATGGTATGGTGAGTTGGCCTGAAAGCTTTCTCTTGGTAGTCTAACATTGAATTTATTGTGGTTAGCTGTACAATGTCGAAGTCAAGATGGGCGGCAACATGTCCACAGTAGACGAGAGACTCAAAGCCTGTCGTGATCGATACCAGCGCTTCACTCTGAAAGAACAGAAGGACCATCGAGAGCATGCCTTCCTCTGTTTTTCTGATGACCTGACCTTTGGCCACCTCCGCTCTGGTATCGGGAAGGTTCTACTGTCTCTCATGTTACAACCGAATGTCGAGTTCGAGCCAATAGGCGAAACGGGCAAGCTCCAAGACGTCATCAAGAGGGCTGGCAAGCCTGCCGACGCAATCGTCAAGGTAAATATTGACGTTTACGGACCGCGAAAATCGGCCGATAACGTCGGCAAAGAGCTCTCGAAAGCCAAGTTGTGGTTGCAAGAGTCAGACACCTACAAGATCATGCACCCAGGCGTCGAGTACGATAACCCCCACTTCCTACGTATCACAATCAGAGGAAGTGAGGCCGCGATCGTGCAGCCTTTGCAACCGGTCGTGAATAATGCCGCTGCGAGAAAACAGACAAGAGAAGAGCAGCTGCGAAAGATGGTGGAGGAGGTGTACAAGACGGTGGGTAGCAATCGTGATGTGGACAGGGCCGAGGGTGGTAGTCGAGTGACCCGGGAGCTTCTTGGGTATTTCTTCAGTGCCTATTGTATCTTGGACAAAAGGCTAATGTTCTTGCAGTCACCAAAAGGAAGCTTTGGGCTTCATGCTGGAGAGAGAATCTGGTCACATCGACGAAAAATACCTATTGTGGAGGGAAATCCGTCACGCCGACGGATCCGTGGAGTCAGTCCGACGCCCCCAAATGACTTTTCAAGACTAACTGTTCTATCTAGGTACATGCACAGAATCACAAGGAAGAAGAAGTCTCAGAGGCCGGACGAAAAGGGAGGTGGCATCCTTGCTGACGAGATGGGCATGGGAAAGTCGCTTTCCATCCTCGCCCTAGTCATGAGAACATTGGATGATGGCCAAAAGTGGGCCGACGAGAAGAATGAAGAGCACAAGGACAGAAAATCTGTCAAGTTCTCCCGCTCTACGCTCGTTGTGGTTTCAGCTGCCCGTAAGCCCACACTATCAGAGCCCAGCCATGCAGTAGATACTAACACTGAAGGTGCAGTACTGATCGATAACTGGATCAACGAGATTAGAAAGTAGGTAGACATTATCATTAACGGTCCTGATGCTAACTGAGCCAGGCATCTCAAGAAGGGTCTTCGGGTCATCAAGTATCATGGTAATTCCCGAAAGGATCTGACGGACATCGATGATTCCGATATCGTCGTGACAACATACCACACACTCTCTGCCGAATATCAGGTGAACAAGGGCAGGACCTCTCCTCTTCACAAAATTGGCTGGTATCGGGTCGCATTGGATGAAGGTAAGTTTCCCGCACGATTTGATTGTGGCAATGAGGCTAAGACGAGCAGCTCACATCATTCGACGTCCAACAACCACTTTCTACCGCGCCTGCAACTCTCTGGAAGCCGGTTCGCGCTGGTGTCTCACTGGAACTCCTATTCAAAACAAGCTCGCCGACATTGGAACCCTTTTCAGCTTCATCAAAGCCGATTCCTTCAAAGAACCCGCCAACTTTCGCAGGTACATCGAAGCGCCGTACGAACAGACGGCAGAAGAGCCGGACAAGGTCAAGAACCATCTCGTTCTACTTCTACAAGCCCTTTGCCTGCGTCGCACCCGAGAAGTTTTGAATCTTCCCAGTACGAGGCAGACAGTCCGACGTCTTGACTTTAGCCGAGAGGAACGAGATCAGTATGAAAAGACGAAGAATATTCTACTTCGCACCATCAAGAATCGGGTCGGTGAGATTGAGAGCAGTTCCAAGTTTGGGCTGTTCCAGATGAGATTGCAACTTCGCATTCTCTGCAACCACGGCACGTACCAAAAGGCCTTTTCATGGCACCGCCGAAGTCTCCAAGACGAAAAGGAGGCGCTGATTGGATCTTTTGGGGGACATGGTGAGATGACCTGCGCTGGATGTCAACAACCCATGCCAATCTTGGGTTCAAACTGGGCAGAAGGAGGGAGGTTCACGGACCATTGTGCACATGTACTGTGCTCCGAGTGTATTGATGAGTCGACCTGGGCCGGCTCTGGAGTTCCTCCGGGACGATGTCCAGTGTGCGTGAGATGGGGTCAGTCCAGTCGCAATGCTGGCGGAACGGAGCAGGACGTCGAAATGACCGACGCTCCAGTCAAGAAGTCGTCAGCCGAGGATGACCACAAGCACTACTTCAACACCGAGGGCGTCTCAACTAAGATACAAGCCATCATCAAGGATGTAAGAACGGATCTGTGGAGAACAAAGAGGTAAGTCTCTGCTTTGAACCGCATCAGATCACTGGTCTAACCAGAACAGCATCATCTTCTCCTGCTGGACCCGAACCCTTCATCTCTTGTCCAGACATCTAGAAGAAGCCGAGATCCCGTATCACCAGATCGATGGTGATTGCCCGATTCCCAAACGACAGCAAAAGCTAGATGAGTTTGCAGATGACGATGAAATCCCAGTTCTCATCATGACCACTGGCACTGGCGCATTCGGGTAAATCTACACTCGCTCATCTTCCATTCATTCCACTAACCTAGTATCCAGACTAAACCTCACTTGCGCCAACCGCATCTTCATCGCCGAACTCCAATGGAACCCAAGTGTCGAGAACCAAGCCATTGCTCGAGCCATCCGACTCGGACAGGAGAATGAAGTTCGTGTCATGAGATACATCATCAATGACACAGTAGAAGTGGTCAGTAGCCCTCAATCCAAGCCCAGGTTTACACATTCTAACAAGATGTAGGAAATGATGGCGCAGCAGAAGTACAAGAAGGGCCTCGCTGCTCTCGGGTTCGAAGACTATGATGAGGACTGGATGGACATTGAGACACAGGCGCGCAAGTAGATATACTAAGCTACGGTATAGTATCATTGTATAGTGAATCGGAAAATAGGTTTAAACTTCTATGTAGTAATTCGTCTTACGGCCTCCATCATGGTCGTTGAAGTGAGTCCAAACGTGAAGAGGCCCCTCCACATCTCGCAATATCGATCTTCTTGTTCAGTTAACCCATCAAGAGCTAAGCTAAAACTATAATAAAGCACACATTATCAACACATCATAGCCTCATAGCATTATAACCCAATGCTAACACAATGGCTTTTTTTGAACCTTCTACTGGTCAGTGATTCATGTATCTCAACAGTCTTATGTAGTCCTCAATCATCCCATTTACCCTCCAACGCAATTCTAATATCGTACCAGAGACCCGAAACCCGTGTCAGCTTGCGCAGGCTACATCGACAATCTCCCTCACCAACGTCAGCCTCCTTCCACATTCCAGGTTCTAGATAGTAATCAACATCTCGGACAGCCGCCTCTGGGCTTGCCTCATCAGTCTTGACGATCCATGGCTGTAGGAACGTGTTCGTGGTGCCGATGACTGTCTGCGGTAAAATGTCTACCCCGACAACAACGCAATGATCACGTTTAACCTTGTACATGTATGATCCATGACCACTTCGAGCTTTAACTGATATAGCCAATGCTCCCAGAGCCTTTGATACACCTGTGCTCCGGGAAGTCTGAAATAGTTCGGAAATTTGCTCAGGGCGAAACCGTGCGACCCAAGTCGGGCTTACAGAACCCAAATCTTGATAGAACTCCACAGAAGCATCTTCTATCTCAGCCCAAAACTCCTTCAGACGGGAATTTCCTTCAATGCACTTGTGCTGGGTGAAGGAGAAGCCCACTCCAGGAAGCGATGGCTTGTTCGCCGAGCCGAAGTGTGGACTCACGTAGAAGGACCTCGGCCCAGAGTCGAGGGAGACATTTAGTAGACTTTCCGGATCCCCCAACAACTCATGACACCGAAACACGATCTTATTCCCTCTCTTGTAGAACCAGATAACCTCATCGGAAAGTACGCGGCAAAACTGACTGGCTTCTTGATCCAACTGCTGAATGACAATACCGCCCGTGGTGTCGCCTGTTCCAGCGAGCATAGCAAAGTAGAGCGTCCCGGCAGGGTCAGTTGGAACTGGCATGATTGTCCACCGAACACTGATGCCTTTGTTGGTGATTCCTACGGCCGTATCCTGCAGGGATGTAACACTCGAGATGCTCCGGCGCGGGGTTTCCTCAAACCCATGAAATCCGCGTCGGGAAAACCATGAAGGGTCCTCGGCAAGGAGGCCTCGAAACTCCAAGTCGGGGCCCTGGTCCTTTTCCTGGGGTATCTTCCATAGGAAGAGGGACAGGTCCGTCGATTTCCTGAGGATCTCTTCCTGCAGTCTTTGAAATGCCTTCTTCTTCCCCTCACCATACAAGAGGGGTATGTTCACATCGAATATCCCGAGGAGGCAGTATGCCATGTCCTCAGGTCGCGTTGTCGTTCTAGCTGATGCCCATTGCATCCTCTGGTAGATTGATATACTCAAGAGGTCCTGCCCAAGTAATGCTCCAGTAGAGATTCCAGTGGCAAGCTGAATAGCTTCGGCGGCGTCATTCCTTGATACAAGGTAGACCCATTCTTGGCTGTAAAAGTGAACAGCCCGAGGAGCAATCAGCTCCTGTAATGTCCAGCCACGGGTAAACCATTGCGACGCAATTATCTTGCGCTGATCCTGGCGGGAGGTCGTGAAAGCTCGAGCGCTTTTAGATATGTCGCTAAGGAAGGCGTAGCAAATTTTGGCGTCTTGATACCACTTGAACATGGAGTTGATGGCCTCGGAAAGTTCTGCACTGCTGGATTTATCGATACAGCATGTATCTATCCATATGTATTCAAACCCTTCCCTGGAGGCAAGGGCGCAGCTTCTCCAAAGTTTTTCATAACCCTTCATTCGTTGGGAATTCCCATTCTCAAGGTCACGCAGGGTAACCTCTTCATCTTCCCATCTGTGCGACAGGATGGCATATGGCGGAGGAGCGCCAATGAACTCGACAACGGCTATCCTCGTTGTATGAAGGAGTCTCATATCTTTGAAAAAGGCGATGAAGGAATGGGAGTGAAGAGGTTAATCTAAGGATAGGGAAATAAGAGTGAAGAGGTTGATCTAAAAATAATATTAAAATGTTGGCTGACATGGCCATAAGCTACGCGAGGGTTTGACCTCCACTATCAGGCTGCAATGAATCAGCGGCCTGAATGTAAACATTTCTTACCTATATTGCGATAATAACGCATATTAAAATATATTTTACGACCTCTTTAAATGCCTCAATAATTGTCATTGTTTTAACAAGAGATATAAGTCACGGTAATCAAGCTTACCCATCCAGAGACTTTTCAATAGGCCTTCCAACCTTACATTTCTCTTTAACCTCGAAGCCCTAGCAAGGATTGCGGGATTCATTATCGTCATGAATCCCGACTGCACAAGAGGCCATTAGACACATCAGCAAAATACACATCCCTGAATGTGAGAATGCATGTTGAGTTCGCCAGCAGCTATCTCAGCTTGGTAAAGTCTAAGTATTTATGTCAACACGATTGTTAATTCACTCATTTGGAAGCCTCTCCTTTCTCTCTACCTGCTGCATACCCAGCGGGGATGAGCCCTTGGTGGGGGGCATTCTGGTTGAATAGCAATAACGGGGTGGGTTGCTGGTCCCTATCTCTAAAACCGACATACATATGCATGCGGGCTGAAGAGCATCACAACGTGATGGTGGTTATCTCGGCTTAAACCAGAAAGATCGAGAAACGCAAAGATCTAGAAATAAATATCAGGAGTATGTATTCCCAATCAAACAATAGAATCGGTGCCAAAGACCAAGTGTATTTGTCTCTTGTGCCAGACACAAGGGCCCCAATCGTGGGCACCAGGTATGCCATCTCAACTCACCCTACACTCTCCCAGGTGCAATTCATCCGACTCATTTTAGTCTTTTTCACCTCTACTATGCACACACACTGACTAAAATCCAACCAGTGCCCTTGTTCATACGCCGCATAGGTAAGTGTTGCAATGTTTGAGGCGTCACTATGATTAGTCAGCATTCTCAGGTGACGCGCCGCGTCTCACGGACAGCTTTGACGACTCAATCTTCTCCCTCCACATCTCACACATCGAATTTTGAGCTTCAAGGGTCAGCTTCTTCCATCAAAAGACACATTCTCTTATGGATCAGTGTCAAATGGGATAGGTACGTATGTCTATTGAGCCCCAATCTGCACTGGGGGCTCCGTCACGGTCATTCACCTAGGTCCATGGCGTCTTATCTAGACCTTGACGTGAGAACAATCCCCACTCATCATTCTCCATTCATTTGAGAAGTCCTGCATCATTATACTCAGTCCGCGTCCCATCGAAAGCGAAGACTAACACTTATATCCGCACAGACACATTCTTAATACTCAGCCGTCTTCACACCTCCAGGATGAACCCTCATCAAATAATCGAGCGGCCAAGGCGTGTCCGGCTACCGATAGAAATTCTTGTCATGATCATTGAGCTCCCCATTCAAAAAGACTCCAAAGCCATCTTGCGAGCCTCTGATCCCATCACGAAATGGCTTTTGGCGTTTACCAGAGTTTGCAAGGCGACATATCCCACGGCATCAAAGCTTCTCTGGCGATATTGCCTTTGCATAGACTCGAAGCAAAGAGCTCTAGATTTCATGCGGTGCCTGGCAAATCCTCTCTATTACCCTCCTAGGGAACCCTGGAAAGTGCGTGATGAAGCCAGATTATTCCTCGCCCCATTTCCTCAAAAAATTGAACCTCAGAATTCTGATGGAGAGCCTCAACCTGAAGTGTCAAGCGCCCCTGTCGAGGAGGCAGCGCCCCAAACGATCGAGCTTCATGAGCCGCCCACTCACAGGCCCGACCCAGGCAGACACATAGATCCCGCCGATTTAGAGAGTAGCTCAGAAATCAGTTACAGCTCAGACTCAGACTCTGTCCGCTCCAGACGCTCCTTCATCTTTCGGTATCCACCATCACCTCTCGATGACCTTGAGACAGCTCGCACTACACAAGGGATTCTCGCCACCCTAGCGCCGATACTAAAGACGTTAATCATCGACATGCCGTTACGATCTCTCCATCCTGGTGCTGACGAAAACGGCATCCGTAGAATTCTAAGACGAGGCTTCGAAGCCTTGGAGAACCTAGAGGAAGTTGTCAGCGTCCATGATAACCTTTTCCTCGAAGTCACAACGAATGACTATGAAGAAAATGTCTGGGCCACGTGCTGGCCAAAGCTGCGTCGTCTTTGTCTCTACGGCCAGGAAGCTAATGAGGAATTTTGGGCCACCCTGGCTCGTCATCGTCGGTTGGAAACTGTCATCCTTTCAGACCCAGATCCGAAATACCCCCTGGCGCATGGATGGGACATAAAAAGGCTCTGGCTTGATAACTTGCCCGGAAAACGAAAGTACCCACGGAAGATGTCCTTGGTCTTGCTTAATTGTATTGGTCGAGAGATTGATTTAAGGATGTACGCTGCTTCATGGCAGAAGCTTGACCCTAAAAACCGAGTAAATATTCGGAATTTTGTGCTTCAAACACCCCTTATTGAGGCCTACGATGGGCCTATAAAGGACTGGCCTCTTGGTCCAGCAGACCTTTGTCAGTACTTCGTCACAGAAAAGGCGCTCAATGGCACACTCTGGAATGATGCTCTGAAGAAGCACGAAGCATGGTTGAAGGATCCTGGCCCTCGCAAAGAACGTGCTCAGTATTACTAGGTTTGCTCAAACTTGGAGAGCTGTTGAGAGACAGGGCTTATCTTTATTCCTTGGCAGCATGTCGATCGTGATGCGTGGTTATTTTAGGGACGTTTCGCATGATTTATTCCGTTAGGGGAATGGAGACGAGCTCACTTGGCATGGGCTGTGCCGGTGTACATATGCCGTCAGCAAGTAGCTGCGTAACCTAGTGAGATCCTTGGCATTGTGGTCAGCTTGTTCAACTGAGCTGAGACTGTGATTTGCAAAGGGTGAATCAATAAACCCTAATTGTAGTCTCTGACTGGCCGTGAGTTAGACTTTGGCAACTTTAACATATACCATATGTTTGAGGGCTTTTACGATCCATGAGTGGCAGAATGCTTCTCTCCACAACCGTGAACTCCCATCGGAACTCTCGGATGCGTGCTCACATACCCTTGCTTCGTAAACCCGACCCCAACCTATCAGAATACCTGCCTCTGCATTATCTGCAACGATCACGCCAAAGTCCCATCACGTTTGAAGATGTATATGTGGAGACATTGCGGAATATCAGCCTCAACCCCTTGCTCACCCCCGCTAACCCTTCCATTCCACGATCAGGTTACAATGTTCCAACGGCGCAAGATATACTCAGATTTGGCTACTGTCTTGGCATGTCATCTCGACTTTTAGGCGAGGCACCGATACGAGGGTTGTTTGTGGTTCAATTCGAGTCTGGTCTCACGTAATACCGCTTCCTTTGCTCCACCAGTCCCAGCCTCTCTGGTTTGGCTGATAAACATCAGGGTTTTTTTCACGTTGGACAAGGAACTGGTTTTGCGAGGTGATACACGTGGTGGCGGAGCTTGTTGAGTGGAATCGTCCTACCTTGGTGGAGAGTTCTTCTGTTGGTAGGGTCCATGTTTTAAAGGAAGCGGGTTCACTGTGCGTAATAAATCTTTATTTGCTGCCGGCTTTAGCGCTTTGATCGCGTTCCTGTTGTCAGCAGTCATTCGTTCGTTCAAAATGCGGCCTTTGCTCGCGCTGATACTACCTCTAGGATGGCCGCTCCTGGTGGCATCCTCCCCGCCTGAGCCGTGTGCACTCGTTACTGAGATATCCAACGAGAGTGGGAGTTCGATCGTTAAAGTTCCTGCTCAATTGGCCCACGAATGTCTGCTTTCCGTCCCCTTTCGATCGGATCTTGCCGGCGAGTTTATTCAGGAGATCACCAAACACATTCAATGGCACTCTACAATCGACGCCCTCAAGGATCCCCCAGTTACATATACTTCATCAGCTACCGACATTCTAGGCGGTCTGGAAAAGATTGGCCGGACAAATTATGTGAGCCATTACGAGTTTGACGCTGCCATTTCCAACCTCCTCAGCAGTGCCAACGATGGTCACCTAGCGATGTTCCCTTGCACACTTTCGATATTCGACTTTTGCCTAGAAGACGCAGGCTTGGTGTCTGTCTCAACAAACGGTATCCAGGCACCCGAGGTGTACACGCTTTCGGACTCTCTACTTCTCAATAGCACCGTCTTTCAGGTCTCCCCTATCGTGTCGATCAATGGCAAACAAGTCAACGCGTACCTCGAGGAGATTGCAGGTCCCTTGAAAAGTCGAGATCCTGATGCTCGGTATAATCGAGTCTTTTACTCCCTCCCCAGCCTAGCAACCGGAAATACCTCTCCGACTGGTGCCTTTATCGACAGAGACGGTGTGTATCCCGGCACTGATGTCACAACGATCGAGTTCCGGAACGGTTCAAGTATTGTACTGAATAATCTGGCGATTCTTAGGAAGTCGGATTTTTCGGCGAAGGATGGAAGTGATGTCTTTAACAATTACTGCCTCAACAAGCAACAATCTCCGTATTTGAACCGCAGATCTACGAATACTGGCGAACCAACACCTTACGTACAACCTCCGAAGCAGTCAGGACCTTCCGGATATCCCGAACCTGTGATCCGTGATCCTTACAGCCAGATCAATGGCTACGCCTTGGACGACGATACGACAGTGATGCTCATCTCTACTATCACAACCGCAGGAGGCGGCTTGCCTGGCAACCAAACGCGAGTGTTTGCTGAGACCGCAAGCGCTATAGTCTCAAATGCTTTGGCCAATGGACACACCAAGATCATTATCGATGTATCTGGTAATTCGGGCGGACAGATTGACAGGGCTTTTGACCTATTCAAACTTTTCTTTCCATCGAAGGAACTTTATTCAGCCACCAGATTTCGAAGACACGAGGCGTCCGAGGGCATAGTCAAAGTTTTCGGGGCCATCGGCAAGGAGGCTGCTCAGATGAATGCCCCCTTGGCATACGCTGGACAAGTCACACCAGACCAAGATGCCGGTTTTGAATCTGCGGAAGAATTTCTCGGTGTCGACATAGAACTAGGCGGCAAGGTTAGTTCGCTTTACGCCAACTACAACTATACGTCCAATTCGATCAAGGCCATTCCGATACGAGGATATGGAGGTCAATCCATCAACATGACGCAGCCCTTCAAAGCAGAGAATATCATTATCATCGGCGACGGCGTGTGTGCTTCGACTTGCACCACCTTTGTCAACTTGATGACCAATACTGGCGGTGTCCGTACCGTGTCCTTCGGTGGACGTCCAAACGGGAAGCCAATGCAGCTCATGGGAGGTGTTCGTGGTGCAGAGTCCCAGTCATTTTCAGGCCTTACTCAATGGACGAGCAAAGTGTTGGAGTTATTAGGCCAATCGATGAAGCCAGATGGAAGCACCAATTTTCTAACCAAGGACGAGGTTAAAAGGTTGAAGGAGGTTCTTCCGCAAGATCCTGGTCAATTCCCCATCTCTATCAACGGGGGAAACGTCAACTTCCGCAACGCGTATCAGGAGGGAGAAGACGACCTACCTCTCCAGTTTCAATACCAGGCTAGTGATTGCCGCCTCTACTACACCGTTGAAAATGTCTACCATCCGCACACGATTTGGAAGGCTGCCAAGGAGGCTATCTGGGGAGCTGGGACCTGTGTCGTAGGGTCTACAGGCGGTGTCGGTTCTCATGAGTACAAGAGTAAGGGGAACGAGACGGGGGTTTATACAAGTAAGGAAACGGGCGGAAGGACGGAAAACAAAACAGAAGAAGATGAAGGCATAACCAACGGAGCGGTTGGCGTCACTGTCAACCAGGGTTGGCTTTTGGTTGCCATTGGTATCATGGCGGTACTCCAATGATCATGTTCAAGATGATGGTGAATGAACCTATCATGATGATGTATTCAAAACCGTGACTATACCAATCACAGATGTATTCAAGCCTATTCAGTTTTCGCTACCCAAAACTCCATTCAAATTCCCTTTCAACAAGCACTTCCAGTACTCGACGGAGTAGAGCCATAGCTCTCAGATAGATTCAACGACGACAGCTCTGCTGCCAACTGCGGTATACCCCAGGGAAGGCTCTCCCACGACACCATATTTTGCTTTCTAGCAATAATCATGGTCTCGTATATACCTGCAACCTCTTGACTATCCCAAATCCCTTCTCTCCGACGAACGGTTCGTAGCAGAGATATCGCTCTAAACTGTGTGTCGACATCCTCGCAATATGTGCATACAAGGGAGAGAAGCGGTATCAAGTAGCCGTTGAAGGCAAATACAGGTGTCGGTCTTCGGTTTTCAATTTCAACCAGCACCTCTGCCCGCTTTAGGATCTTTTCGCCGTCGTCCTTTGGAATCACCTGCTCGATCGTCTCAAACTTGACCAGAGCCTGCCAGACGGCCTGGTGCATATCAAGAGACGCAAAGGCGCTCTTCTCCTCTGCTGATGGCTTCACGTACTTCTCTTCACGCTTGGTGAGTTCGTAGCGGGTATCCCATACAGCGAATGCCCGTCTCGAAGCATCCAGGGCTGCCTTTCCCGCCTGGTAATCAAACTCCCACCCTGTGATACCCATGCAAGACGTCTCGAGAGGCCTGATGGGTCGGGGGCCTGCCACATACTCGATGTAAGTCTTGTCGTAGAACTCATCAACGCGCTCCAAGTAAAAAGCTGCTTCAACGAGGTCGGAAAAGGGTGTCTTGGGGTCACCCATGTGGCCGGCGCGAAAAGGTAGGATGAGGTCGTGGAATGTGTCGCTTCCCACATAGATGGCGACATTCTGCCCTAGACGGTAGAACATTTCGGTGACGAGGTCGAACAAGCTGTATTCGGCCTCTTTCCCATTTGTGGGTTGAAACAGGGATGATGGGACATTCCCGATTTTCATCTCGGCACGGACAGAATTGAGTAGCTGACACCCAGCCTTGAGGTGTCGTATCGACTCTTGATAACGCCCGTGTAGACTCTCAATGCAGATAAAGATGACACAGCATATGAGAGTAGTCTGGAGGTTCATCTCAGAGTTATCCTCCATGAGTGGCTTCATGTGTAGTATAGCTTGGTTATACTTCTGAATAGAGGCATACTCAAACTCGGTCGCCAATGGCGAGGATGTGGCGTCTTCCTGATAGCCAGCCACAAACCGACGATGTGCTCCGCCAAGAGCGCAGAGTGCATACTTGACGGGTTCAACGGTGTGGGCGAGTGGTAGCACAAAGTTGCGCCAAAACAGGGACCCGGAGAGCACGTCGAAATCCATAATGGTACACTCCCGGGCGTGGTGGAAGAGGGCGGCGTCGGTTGGGGAGCCGAGATTCTCGATCGACAGGGCAGGTCTCAGTGCCGAGAGGGCCCGGCAGGCCGGTAGCTTGGGCTTGGACTGGTACTGCACCAGCTTCAACGGCTTCTTTGGTTTGACGACGGGGGCTTTGGGATCTTCGTAGCCGTCGCACTTCTGTCTATCTTTTTGACATCGTTGACATACTGGCTTCTGTTCGTCACACTTCAAATGCCGGATTCTATAGAGACGGGATTAGTACACAGGGATGTACCACGGGGACTTTATCTGAACAACTAACTTGCTGCCAGGGGGTGTTAGCATCAAGGCCACTCAAACACACTACAGACCAAATGATGACGACATACCAAGTCTTACAACCAGTCCTCACTCGCGGCGCCTTTGCCCTTGTCCACTTCTTGCGTGGTGGTTGCTGAGGCTCAAGCGGAGCCATGTTGGACAAAAACTACGAGGGGCCCAATCAGGTAGAGACAAAAGGTTCACCTGTCGCGTGGCCAGACTTGCAGCGGCCGTAAAGAATATTCGGGAAGTTCACACGATACCCTTGGCGGCGCTCCCTCGATGGTTAAATGGTTTGGGGGACGCCATGGACATGATCCTGGAGACATAGCGGGTCTGCCGACTGTGAGCGACGCCATTGGCTGGACCGTAAAGGATACGAATACTTTGCCGTTTCCGGTAAGGATCCAGCTGAAGTGACAGTGCTTGGCTTCAGCCCTGTGACAGGGACGTTTGTCTCCTGCGTGGCTGTGTGGTCTGGACCTTTCCACGAACGGGTCTCATGTCTCGGCCAGTTTAAATAATGAAAACATCCCCCTTTTGACAAGCGTACGTGTTTGGACGACGTAATCAAGATCGAGCTGAAACCATAAATCCAGCTCCGTCATTTGAAGAACATGGCTATCTCGGAATGCCAAGAGGCTTGGCTCTAGGCATCTTTTATTCGAGGCAAGGCTTTCTCTCAGCTAATAACTTTAACTTTGACTGATTCTCCTATTCAGATATTGGAATTGGATCCCTGAGTCCTTTTGCCTCACCGTCTGAGTCGTTTGACATGCATATTGTCCGTGCAACATGGACCAACACCAACACGAAAGCAACATCAAAGAGGCCGCCAAGCCCCCGAGAATCAATCATGACTTTTGAAGGAATAAGCGCTATTCAGTTTATATCGTTGCTCGGAGGATTTCTTATGCCGTAATTGGGTCTTGGTAAATGTTTCGTTACATTTGCAAGGAAAATATTGTCTCGATCGACATGTGAACTGGGTCACGTGGGTGCCGAGATCCGGGTTTAGCCGCCTTTGGAGCCCCTCTTCTTTTTGACAACTCATGACTCTAACCACTGAGAACCTGCAGACGAAGGATTTCAGGCAGACAAGTTGATGGACTTGACGGAATTATCCGAGACATCTGCTGTTGAAAACGCTCCACTTGTCTCTTGGCCCGGATTACCGCCATGACGGCGAGAAACATCCGTTTCGACTCTCTTTGTCCTAACCGAGAAGTAGCAATTCAAGGTAAGTCTACCAAAACTACTGTTGTTGATACAAATTCTGATTTGACGAAACAGACTGTCCTCTTTGCGTTAAGCGACGGATCAAGTGCGATCGAAGCCTACCGACATGTGTCAAGTGCGCCAGCCGAGACTTGGACTGTCCTGGTTATCATCCTGTTCCGCTCAAATGGAATCAAGGGGTGGCAAGCAGAGGCAAGTTTGCCGGAAAGTCAACTCCAGTACTGGATAAGGACATTAGAAAGGCAAAGAAGCACAAACTCTCAAAACGAAGAACTGCAGAGGTTGAGGCCTCTTGTGCCAGTCCTCAACCTCAAGACACTCCGTCCTCATCACCAGAAACAACCCTTGATTTACACACATCCACAGACATCCCCCATCCATCTCAAGACCTTGACCTCGTTCATAATATCTCATCCATCACACTTTCCAACAGTCTTCTAAACCACTTTTGCACCAGAGTCATCCCTCGACTGACCTGGATCGACCTTCCCGGCAGTCCATGGCGGAAAACGATTCTACCTCTAGCCCAGAATTCGACTTGCCTCCGCCTCGCGATAAGCAGTTTAGCAGCTGCTCATATCCATACGACATCGACCGAGACTACCGATCAAACGGCACGACTCCTTCAGATGCAGACATGGCTCAGGGATGAAAGTCTTCGAGTCTTGAATCAAAAGATGAGACTCGAGTTACAACCAGCCCACGGAACAGTACAAGCACAAACCAGCCAATCTTTTGTTGAGATTCTCACAGCAATGCTGGTACTGTGTTACACTGAGGCTTTTATCCCTGGATCAAGGGGCTGGAAACTCCATCTGCGTGCCTGTCGAACGCTCATCAACTTTGGCAACCTCCGGAGCCGCAGAACAACACCAAACGGCATCGAGAGTTTCATACTCAAAGAGGTAGCCGACCTCGACACACTTTGCAATATTTCTGTCTTTACCGACGACTCGACGTCATTGTCCGAACCCTTCGGCGATACCAGAATATGGTCCTTTACTGGAGTAATAAACGACATTACAACTGTCGAGAGACAACGTCACCATGCTCAACGAAGAGGCCAACAACTGGCAGACATTGACATGAAAGAATGGTGCCAAAGGGCTCAGAATGCTCATGCTGAAGTGTCTGCCAAAGCTACCACATTGTCTGAAGACCAGGACATGCGACAATGCTTCCAGGCTGTCGTCAGAGCACACTACCACGCCACCATCATCTACAGTTACCAAGCATTTGCCCCTGCCGAAGAAGTCCAAGAACTTGTCAAATCCACCATCGACATCCTCCTACGCGAAATGCAATCCGTCCTAGCAGGACATGTACATACATTCTCCCACGATCTCTTTCTTCCATGCTTCATAGCTGGCACAGAGTGTCGTGGAGACAAGCTGAGGCAGTCCATTGTTGAGAGACTGTTCCTTGACTCGTTGTCTGTGACGGGGCTCTGGTGCAACCATACGGCTCTTCAATTTCTTAAAACTCTGTGGGGGAGCTCCGAGTATGAAATGGGTATGAACTGGATACAATATGCTCGACAGAATGAGGCACAGATTGGCACGTTTATCGCGTTTTGAATCGCCTCTTTATCTCCTTCACCATCTCCGAGCGGTGTGCGAAGTGTCAGAGGTACGTTGGGTCCGATCGACTCGATGTACAGAGTACCACACTACCAAGAGATACCTAGAGCTACATACTCGAGTGAAGACTTCAGTCCGGTCATGAATTTCGTGCTCAATGGGTTCTATTCAGCGACTAGGACGATATTGACTGCAGAGCAAACGTCATCGGTCAGAGCTCCGGCTCAGCTGCTTCCACTTTTCCTCCCAGCCCCGAAAGAATGGGCTCTCGGGCAACGTTTTATGCTGCCAATCCTTTTCCATGATTCCATTCTCAATTTGATACCTCTCATACTCGGCCAGTGCTGGCTTGAGTATATGTTCAACATGCCACACACACTTATACTGTATTAAGTTGTCCTTGCTGTCACTGATAACCTTGAGGCTCAATGAGGGAACGTATGGTTCATCCTTCAAGCTAGTCACTGGGGTGTAGAAGGCTTTGAAATTGAAGACAATGGCGCCTGACAGTGGGAGTCGGCGTAGTGTCTGCCAGTCGACGCGAAAGTATAGATCCTCGAGACGAAGAGACGGATCTTGCGAATTTCGTATGTCCAGGCCAGGGTCTTCAGGTGGCATGTAAAGATGCTGACCAACCTCGAATCCCCATGCTCCTCTTTGAATGGGCTTTGACGCTGGCATCTTTGTGAAGAATCTAGAAATGTCAGATCAAATGGGGTGTCCCACTTGGTCGTTTTGTCGAGAAGTACTCACCGATCCATACTAAGCTGCATTTTTTCCCTGTAATCAGGAACAGGTTCATGAATCTCGGGTAGACCCAAGCCGAGTTTCGTTCCCAGACTCCATCCAGTTGATGCGCAGATGACACCGGCACGGAAGTGATATCTTCCAGTCTGAGGGTCTCGAAGCATAATAGCAAAGTCCTCAGGAACGTTTTCCAACAAAACGTGCAGGGGATCAGCCGTTGAAAGGTCATTTTCAGTGCCGAGTATACGGTTGATAAAGGTGTTGCCCTCCAGTTGAAAGTAGTGGGGATATCGGGCGCAAAGGAATTGTATCACCATCTCCATAAGCTCCTTGCACGCCAACTCAGACCCAGGCAATGCATTTAGAATATTCTTTCCATTCTGGGCAAATATGTCCTTTCGTTCTTGGATGTATCGATGGTACGTGTTGTCGAGCTCAATCCAGTAATCTGTCTCCATCTTCTGGAACGCTATAGTCAAGGTCAGCATGTAGATAGTGGTCAAAGACGGGTACTTACACATGGTCTGGTGGTACGGCCATCTCAGAGGCCTATATGGCCGAGGCGGAGATGTCTTGATGTCGAAATCCTCAGCCGGCTTTGGCAGGGGAACCTCAGACAAGGCCGCGTAGTTGGGAAAGTTGCCCAACTTCAAGACATCTCCGACGGTGAATCCGCTATATATGAAGCGCTCGGGGCTTGCAGTTGCGTAGCTCTCGTTCATACCAAGGACCAGCCTCGACAACTTTGATGTGTCAACGTTCTGATCAGTGTGAGGAAATCGTGAGTCTAAGCTGCTCAGAACCGGGCGCTGCGATGGTGGGAATACATCAGAGTAGTCTTGGCCGGCTTTGGAGCGTTTTGGACTCGCCGCAAAGTTAAGGCGCTTCTCTTCTCTGGCAATTTTGTGTCTTCGGATAAAATAGACGGCAAAGAGAACTACAGTGACGTAGCATACTGTAGACAGAACCCCTGAGGAGAGAAAGGGTGACCGCGCGACAAAAGACATGATGAAAATCAGATAGTGACGATCCACAAGAAGCACAGAGTCGTTTGTATTCGTTTACTAACACTTTGTTCATGATTCAGACAAGCCATCTTGCCCATTTCTTATACCCATCCCAAACTCCGGGTTCCCGGTATCGTTCTCACCAAGTTTATCCCAAGCCACACAGGAACAAAGTTTCTCGCCAGGACTTCTCTTCTCGGATTAGCCCACAGCTAAAAGAAAGCTGATAGAGGTGCATACTTTCTCCCCCCACCTCCCACATCAGTGCTAGCTCGAGCAACGTGGAGTCATCTGATGGCCATCGTCTGCACCTCTGTGTGAAGTCACGGCGTTTCGAGGACTGCCGACGGGTATTATGTTTGTCTGTGCAAATCAGAAGCCTGGAGTTTTCGGATTTGTTTTCTCGAGATAAGTCAACATGTGGATTGTTTGTTTGGCCGGTTATCTACGCTCTTGGCTTTGACCCGGGCCGGTTTAAAGATAGCGTTTGTGGAGACTGACGCAAGCGAGGATCCTCAGGTACTTTGGAGCCTTGGTAACTCGATCTTAAGAAACGAAGGAAACATTGTCAATTATTGATGCTCACGGCCTATAGGCTAAAATAAGATAAATCAGCGGGTACCCGGTCATCTTTAGAGACTATAACATTGGGTCTACTGTCGAATAAAGGCAGGAATCCCCACCAAGTTCAACATGTAGATAGACGTCTACGCCGTCATACCACCGGCACAACTACAACAACTCTACAAGACATCTACAATTTTCAATAGAAGTACTAGCCTGTCTCCAATAATCGGCAGTCCATTATTCAAAGTACGTAATATTGTACAACTGTCGACGCATATCAAAGTCCGGACAAGCCCGTGACGGAGATGATGTTGTTGAGTCAATACGCTATGCCCAAAACAGCAGGCCCCGCGAGAAAACTCCACAGGAGCGGTATCGGTACAAGACAACCAGCAAGTATGAACAGAAGAGGGTCTCGAGGTGGATGACGGAGTCAGATAAATAAATGCCTTGCGCACCTCTCAAAGTCAAAATGAGAAGTCATTCCGTTCAATTCATCAGGACGAGATTGTTTGTGGTTTGTTACACACTCCCTCCCTGACACCATGCAAGTTCCTATACTCGCGGCGGGCATCTTGCTCGCCATCTGCCTGATTTACGCCAAGGTAAGAAAATTCTCGAAAAGCTTCAATTGCAGGATACTTATGATGTTTCGATCAAGACTTGGATGAGCCGTCGAAAACAAACAGCTTCAACCCAAAATCTGTCATATCCAGAAGAAAAGCCAGCAGCCATTACGCCCCTGGACAACTTTGACTGGAGGACAAAGAAACCACCCCAGTTCCGAGGCTTCAAGCCCAAATACAACATCTCGATGGGTGAGTATCTCGTATTATTGTCCATATACCTACTAACTCTATGAAAAGGCATTAGACGCGATACTCCCTCTGAGCTGCTCTCCATTGACCACGACTACCTGGATCGCGTCAGCCAGCGCCGAGAGATTCTCAAGCAGCATGAAGACACAGTCTGTGGTTTTCTTCCAGGGGGAGAACAAGCTGTGCTGGAGATTTACGACTACTTTCTTACAGAGTACCTCCCTATCCGATATCCCACCATGTTTCAGCTCTCCCAAGATAGAACCACCTTCAACAATCTCGTCACCAACAGATCCTTCCCCACAAAACCCCTAGACGTCCGGTCTGCTCTTCTCAATCTCGGCGAGATTGTGGAAGAGGAGCTCTTCTTGCTCATGCCAGACTCTGACAGTTACCGACTCGTTGCTTACGTCTGTTGCTTCCCTTCAAGTTTCGATCCAGCAGAAAAGCTTGGGCTACTCCTGAAAGACATTCACAAACCTGTTCCTGGATATGAAAAGATTGGGCCGAGTATGGAACGTTTCTTTGCCAAGTTGCAAGTTGGCAGTCCGATTAAACGGCAGAATGTAAGCACCAATTCACAAAGCCCATTGTTTCAAGACTTACAAGTAATTTCACAGTGGTCGGTACAAGTTCACCCCGAGCTGTTTGACTGCGAAGCAAACAGCCGAATAAAGAGCTACGACGGTCCAGGTGAACCAAACATAGAAGATGTAAGTCCCTCGACACTCGCTTTCTACCTCCCCTCCCGCTAACATACTTCAGACTTTTCTACGATCCGAGCTGCAAACTCTAACTCGTTTCCCAAACACCCAAGCCATCCTCTTCAGCTTCAAGACATACTTGTTCAAGGTGACCGACGTCAAGGCGCAGGGTCAGGGCCCGGAGTTTGCAGAAGCCATTGAAGGCATCCGGCAGGGTAATGTGCCGGAAATGTGGGAGTACAAGGGTGCGACGAGATGGGGGGAGACTGTCTGTAGATACTTACGGTCATGACCTGTATGCGCGTGTATTTAGATTTTGTCTAAGAGAATTGTTTGTGAACTAGGTGACCATCTCCTACTTTCTCTTGCAGCCGGGACCAACCCTATGTCTTTTTTTTAAACAGAAAATCCCTACCAGAATTACTACTCACGGTTCAATACAGAGTACCGAATCATACAATGATGAGACCACGTCGATCAAGGAAGGTCAATCCAGCCGGGTTTAACAGATAAGGGATCTCGGCCAAAAGAGCAGCTGTATCTTCTCTGAGCTTCACTCGTAGCCATGACCCTAAGCCTCAAATCCAATGAGAGGTTTGCTATCCCGGCTAACTCATGGTTCCAGTCCTCCTTGGAGGTGTTGGCCTTTGTTAATACACTACAGCGTCAAGTGACAGTCTCAAATGCCGTATCAAGATGCTTCCGGGCCGTCACATAATACTCGCTCTAAAGGGCTTTTTATCTTGCCAAAGATCGTCTCAACATCGAAACCATCACTTCTCTGATGCCTATGGACCAGTACGGTGCCTCTTGAGTTAATCATCGAGCTCAGAAAGCAACATCAAGCCAAATGAATAAAAGAAATAAAGTTATCAGCACATCGAAACCATCATATCCAGCGCCTTTCATCAAATGCTTCGCCGCTGAATAATCTCGTCTCGTGAACTTCGCGGACCATAGAGGAGTCCCGTCGACTATGGTGGGAGACTGGGTCATGCTCCCACGCCTGGCCCCAAGAGCCTCGGAAGTACAGTAAGCAAAGAAAGAGTGAGTTCTTTCTCCATATGTCACGTTTTTGTTTAACAAAATAAACAGGTTAAGAAGCGCACGGTCGTGTTTGTATCATTTTAAAAACACCAGGCCTTACGATTGCCTATATTTTCCCACACGCAACAGGGCTCGATCATTTTCCCATCACACATCTGAAGCATGTCTCACTGAACCACCAACTCCACTTCTGGTTCGACAACGCTCGTTTCGCCTTCAAGCCCCTCCCGAAGGCCCCAGGCGAAATGGACCTCAGTTCCACTGGCTCATGCCAGAAGGGAAACAAGAACTGCGATGGGTTCTCCCACGAGGAAGAGCCGGATCAACTGCACACGATGAATGCCCCAAGTGCTGGTGCGAGCTATCAATTTCCTCTTCAAATAATCACTTTCCCATTTGTCAGGCGAGAGAACGAGAGAAAGGAACAAGGGGCATGAAGACGCCATAGGAGAAGGGCACATGGAGTCTCTCCAACCACGGCAAAGCACAGTACGCTCTCATGCCCCCAGATTTTTCTCTCCCTGGTCGGGGCCTAAGCCATTTTCCTCTTCCTCATCTCCCCATTCTTCTCGCCTCGCCTTGCAAGTAAGGGTGCGCAGAAAAAGCATCAAACCATCCACAACCTTTCCGTCTAATATTCCCATTCGTGCAGTCACCGGAGTGGTAAGGGTTACCAAGATGATAGAAAGGGTCACACGGGCCACCGGACGACCAAAATAGAAGTTTGTTAACCTTCCTCCGGAAAGTCGAGCGTAAGATGAAAAGCAGCCGTTGCCTGAGTTTCCGCCCTGTCTGGCCATATCCCATTGATGCTAGCCACTCAGCAGTAGTGCCAGAGGGGGTCAATAGCGCCCATCAAATGCTCTAGCAGAAGGCCAAGATATTAAGTCACTGTTGAAGCGAGTATTGAAAAGATACATAGAAAGCTCAACGAGCATTCCATAGTGAGCCAGGGGTTGTACATCATGAGGTCGAGGCGTTGTCCAGCTACGTATGTCTTGTTACTCATTATTCGTATCTCTTCGTAAAGTTATTTAATAATAATGTAAGAAGAGATTCAGGATAAGATCAAACTCTTAAAGTCTCTTCAAGTTATTTCCCTAATCCTTATACTAGGCTATACACTAAAATGTGGCAATATGAGCTCGTCAGCTTCTCGCGTTACGCCCTACTCACACCGTTCACATTACACATCCATCCTATCCTCATCACACATCGTGTCACCCTCATTCACTCGCTCATTTCCCACCAGTCACAACACTCGAAAGCGAATGACGGTCCGGCGGAACATAAACCTCCTTCACCTCAGCACTCTGCCACAGCTGCGACGAATAATACACCAAAGGCAGATCCTCATAAGCCAGATGTGCATTTGCCGTAACAAACTCTTCAAACGTGGACGCTTTCTTTCCACCAGCAAGACAAAGTTGAACCTGCTGCACCCAGAACATGCTCTGCGTGGAGCCCATGCTTGAAGAAAGCTCCAACGCCGCCCGCGCGGCGACCGTGGAGCTCTTTTCCTCTGCGGGCTTGCTGAGTCGTTGATAGAGAAATCGTAACAAGCTAGCATGGTTCGCAGCGATGACTTCTTCTTCAGGAATGAGCTTTGCCTCATCAATAAGAACCGCAGCCCAAAAGTCAAGGTCCTCACGTGGAGGTAAACCTGAAGGCTTGGTGAAGCGACGATTAATGGCGTCGACCATTTGCGACCGGGCGAGGTCAATCTTTGCCTTGGAAGGCATGCCAAACACATTGGGAAGAGCTTTCTTGTTGGGGTTCACGAAGCTCATCCTAGCGGGGATGCCTTGCCATACTGAAGACGAATAGTACTGGCGCCACTCGTCTCCGGTAATGTCGAAGAGAGCCTTGAATGCCTCAAAAGTGAGTGTCGTGACCGATCCCTCAAATCGGGTACTATTTGGCGCCTTGGATGGCTCAACCTCCAAGGATCGCAGATATGCGTGGACAATCTGGATCCAGAAATACGCCTGAGTCTCCGAATATGGCGGCACAGACGGATCAGACACACGAAGGCGGATTGTAGACGACTGCAAGGCCTCAAGCGCTTGCTTCACAACACCTCCACGTCTGAGCTTAGATGTGAGTGTTTTTTGCACGACTGAGAATGCAAAGCGTGGCAGTCTATCCACATCATTCCCTGACCGCTGAGTGCGTGACTGTTCCTCCTCTACCTTGGCTTGAGCGGGTGTTGGAAGAGGCTGCAGATCCGGCAGATGCCAATCCTTTCGAGCTTCAGGCGTGAACAGCATATCCTTGGAGTAATACGCCCTCCAAAGACCAGAGTTCATAAGCCACGGCGCCGAGAGGACGATGTCTGCGTATTCACCTTTATCAGGGAACTTGTCGCGTCCATTGTTGACTTGGTAGTTCACAGCCGCGATTTGGATTTGATGAAGCCAAAAGATAGTCATGGTCCTATTGACATTAGAAGTAATTCACCATCGGGCAAGGTATACGTACTTGTGAGCAGTGTTGCGGAATCGCTCTGGGTTTCCCTGTCTCAGACGATTGAGATGAGCCATGAACTCATCGGCACACTCCAAAAGGCCGAACCCTCTAGCGAAGCAGTCGTGCAACACGAAAAAGCCAGCTCTCAGATGGGTGTAGTGGTCCCACGAGTTCAGACTGCCGTCCACGAATGATGCCCAGAAGCTCTCGGCGTCAACAGCGTCCGCATTGGCCTTTCTTACGCGATCAATGAGTTCCGTATCGCTCGGTCCCTTCTCCATTTCTGCTACCTGAGCCTTTGTGTCTGGTTGAGCTGGCTTCTTGATATGTTGGATCGTCTGTCTAATCTCCTCCATGGCAGGATAAAGCTGTTCACCAGACGTCGCGCACAAACCAGGATAATCCAAGATCCTGATGTCATGATTCGCGAGATAAGGAGCAATCTCCCTCTCAAACTGCTCTCTTATACCTTTGACAATGGTATCTCGCTCGTCGGGCGGGAGGAGGTCTTGCTTGTTGAAGAGGATAAACATGTGTCGACAACCTTGCTCAGCCATCATGGCCAAGCCCATGCGGAGATACTCGAGGGAAAATTCGATCCTGTCAGGATCTAGATCACCACAGCTTTGGATAAAAATGAGGAAGCGATCTGGCTGCATGTAGTGCCGGATGAGAGGTCTGATCTTGTCGCATCCTACAAGAGTCAGTACACGATCTAAGCCAAGGCAGACAAAGCTCACCTCCGACGTCCCAAAGGGTAATCTTGCCACCATCTGGATACTCGAGCGTCTCTACATTGAAGCCGATGGTGGGAATTGTGGTGACTATCTCTCCCAGCTTCAGTTTGTAGAGCATTGTCGTCTTTCCAGACGCATCATTGCCAAGGATGAGGCCGCTGTGTTCAGGACCTCTACGCAAGAGCCAGTGAGCAATACCTAGCACGGTCAGCGTTGTGCAACTTCAACATTAACATGAATCTTACGCATTTTGTCAATATTGATCAATTATGAAGAAAAAAGGATCGTTGAGGACAAAGGCGAGTTAATATTAAAGTCGCTGCCTCGAGAAGTGGGGAGCTAACAATGGCTAAAGACGTGGCTTCAAGAATCTGCCTTGTCGTTGACTATTTACGCGCCTAAGACGCCAGCCTGTCAGAATGGCTTGCAACTTCTCACGAGTGGCTTTGGCATTTGCCATTGACGCGACTTGGTTATTTTTGTTTATTCCTAGAGGATTGAGCACTACAGGCAGCAGGTCTTTGCCTCTATCGCCACAGCAAGTTGAAGATCCGCACGCGTTCGCAGAAAAACGTGAGGTACTGAGTCAATGATCTCTGTTTTCCAAGGTAAAAAAAAAGGTCCCTAAAAATGAATAAAATACTCAAAGATTTAGTACATTTTTCCCCCCTTTTATCTCTTATTTAGCTCTAATTCGATTATTAATTGAATACTCTTTATTGATTCAACTAAGCATAACCGTCCGTCCTGGTGTCTTAAGCTTTTATACGACCGCGCGATCCGGTAGCCCAGTAAGGACATATGTATCCAACAGCTCACAACCATATCCTGCCATCTAAGCGTCTGTGTATTTTTTTGGGTATCTTGAGTAATTCCATCATCTAATCAACAGACCCAGCAAGCGCAACAGCACTAAACCTCAAATCACCACCCTCCCTCTCCAAAAACTTCAACGCCCCGAGACTAAGTCCCTTGCTACTCAACACATCCTCATCCTCTAGCAAATCTCCCCTTCGGATCGGCCCCTTGCGTCGTCCGTCAAGCTCCCAGAGTCCACCGTCGGTTCCCTTGGCGAAGCAGACATAGTGCAGCTCGACGTCGTCTTCGGCCGCGGGTGCGGGCGTGTCGCCTTGGGAGGCGGCTTCTTTGTGGGCTGTTGCTAGGTCGGGTGTTTGTTCGAGGACGCGGGCGCGGCCGTCGGAGCCTAGGGGGATGCTCTTCTTGATGATTGTGTCGAGCGTGGAACCTTCCTCTGCGACGCGTTAGAAATGCGCACCTAGATATACACATGGAGAAGATCTTACCGATAAAGTTTCGCGCATTTCCGTTGCTCACAGCATGCAAGAGTCCCATAAGTCCACACGCATTCCGAATAGTCTGCGGCCACCAAAGCACCGGCTCCGCATCGCCCTTGCCGTGGTACTCATCCACCAAGCTATCCTCAGCCATACGGTGGCTCTCGTACGCGGCGCTAACGGGGAACACGAGCAGAAGAGCCAGCGCGGGGCGCGGGATAAAGGCAAGCAGGTCCGGGTCAGTGAGGGAGTAGACGTCGTGCATCCCGAGGGCCGGCGACACGCCGAGTTTGTGGATGAGCGTCGTCATGAGCTGGGGGTTCGCCTCGAGGGGGATAAAGGCCGGGCGGGCGTCAGAGGGGTTGGGATTTGTTGTCGAAGACATGGTGGGCGGTTTGTGTATCCGTATGTGAAGCTATAGCGAGCTGTTGATGGAAGATGAAGCTTGGATGTGCTGAGTGTGAAGCTGAAACCTGGTGTTCTTGGCCCCCACCAAACGCGGGGCATTCTCCTCTGCCATGACGTCGCCTACCGACTGCCTGCAGCGAGTGGCTCAGGGCTCAAGCGGGGGATCATCAAGATAAAACACGCCTCATTGTTTATATCTGCACTTTTAATGCGTTGCATTTTGCGAGCATTAACACCTGTAATATCATAAGTGACGGCTGTTATTAAAAAAAGGGTAGCATTACAAGGGCTGTGTTCTTGGCATCTTTCGATTCTGTAAAGCTGTAGGGTAACCTATTCCAACCTGTTCAACACCATCATTCACGTCCAACAACCACAAAACTTCGACCTCATTTCCTCTCCTTTTAGCTTCTCCAATCGCATCTCATAATCGATCTTTCTCGACTCACACTTGTTCACCCAAAGTTTCGCTAGTCCCTTTGATCTACACCTGCCATGTCTAGCCTTGGGGCTTCAGCTATATCCACTAACCCACAAACGGTTTTCTTCTTGGACCTTCGGGGTCTTGTACAAAACCCGCAACACCGGTTCCGCGCGGGCTGCACGTGCCTTGACGCGATCTCATCTCATCTTTGAGGGTCGCAATCTGGCCCCGACCCTTTTTCAGCCCTCCGGACGGCCGCGGGTGTCAATCATTTAGTAGGGTGCCTCCACCCATGATTAAGATCGCTATTCACGATGTGACGTGCAAATCTTCTTTTACTATCTATTCAATACTGCGGTGTATCATCGTGTTATTAGTATCACAGTACTACACAGCACAAACACAAACACCGGGAGCCGGCATCAAGGGCAAAACAACGGACGGGCCGTTCCCGAGAGTTGATGACCAGCCTAGGTAGCTAGCTTTCTCGTAACGAGGTAACCATGAAGGAATCCGCCCTGGTTGGGACGGTAGTAGGCGATATTACCACCTAGCAAGCCTGGTTAGAATGACTCGGGTAGCTGCTTGTCGATTCCTCAATGTCTCAGAGACGAGTCTTTCTCGCTAATGTCTGCCACACCAACACACAGACGCGAATAACCTCCTGACATACTTGTAGATGGATGCCAAACCACAGACACAGACACAAGAACTCCCACCGTTCGTCCCAGGAGAGTGGCACGGATCCCCCTCCCCAATTTGGCATCAAGGTTGGATCCGCACTAGACGGGAGAGAGTCCCCATCACCATGTCCTCCACGTGGACTCGAGACATGACTTGCTGGGGTCCGGTCGTCAACACCCCCCTTCGCCAAGGTGGGAGTCAAGTGTCAGGTAGCACGGCGTCGTTGCGCACGTACCGGCGAACCAAGACCCCGGAGGCCGAGACCCGTTCGTTCGTGCTTGTCCCTGAGCGGAGAAGCCGTTTAACCAAAGCGAACAGTTGATGGCGTTAGACGTTTGAGGGGGATGGATCCAGACAACTTGACGGGCTTTCGATCAGCACCTGCAAAGCATCCTCTGGCGTGCCTTTTCAGGTCAAACTAGTCTTGACCAAGTAAAATCCCGTTCGTCATCTCTGCTTCGTGGCACTTGAATAGTCCGGTCTTGTCTGAGCCCCTGGTCCCTGCGTCAGCTTTTTTTTCCCTTTCAAGGGGCGGGTCTAGAGTTCAGGGGTACCACCCTCTTGACTCTGCAAGTCAAACGCCCCCTGTCAGTTTTCAACTTTTCTGTACCGTTGGAGTGTACTGTAGAAAGAGGGGAAAAAAGCGGTGGGTGTGGATAGATTGTCCTGAGACACCCAACTCAGGTGTCTCATTGAGGAATCTACCACCACAGAAGAAACGCCGTCGAATGGTATTTGCATGCATTTCATAGCCCATTCACAAACTGCCACGGGCCAGGCTGTCAATTGTCAATCGACTGGGCTTGGCCCGCTAGAGAGGGGGGGGGGGAAGAAAAGCCGCTACTGCAGCTCATCCTTGAACTGATTGAACTCCCTATTTCCTAGCGGGTACCTGTCCATCCCATGGTCCATGGAAGTCCATCTCTTGGTCGGTCCGCACAGGCGCTCGCGTCATGATTACCGCCGGGCTGGCATCTCTCCTGTCACTGACTCTCCTCTCCTCCCTTTTTGGCTTTGATGAAATCTGGGCTTTGTCTTCCATCAAAACGTCGAGAATATGCATGTATCCACCAAGATCTCCAACTAGACTGACCCCCTCCCTACCTACCGAGTCTCAAGCCATCTTTTTTCCTTTCTTTTTCCTCTCTTTTCTTCTTCCGAGGCCCTGTTTCCCCAATCAGCGCGTGGGCTGTCGAAACAGTTCGCCCCAGGTTTCTTCTACTCTTCTCTCCCTTGCTTAAAGAACGGTCCAACACCCGTTTTCCCCTTTCGTAGCCTTTTTCGTTCCATCATTCCTTTTAACTCTTTTCCCCGTGAGCGCCAGAATGCTCGCGGCGGGTCCCCTGAGGCCTCTCCTTTAAACTCTGCTGCTTCTCTTCCTTGCGACCAGCAGATAACTCATCTTGTCGAAACGACATCATGGGCTTCTTTAGCTTCTTGACGCGCAAATCTTCCTCGGACAAGAATCAGAATCAGATCAAGGGTCAATCTTACAAATCGACAGTCGCATCAATACCTCCCATCCAAGGTGAGCTTTTCCCTCAAAAGGATTCAAAGACGCCACCTTCTGACCCAATGCAGGAACTTATCCCGTCGCTGGAAATGGACCGAATGTGCTGGACCAGCTGCAGCAGGCGGCAAGGAAGCGCAGCCAGGCTCAACTCTCTGTAATCGATCACGATATCGACATTGATCCTGCCGCGCCTCCTCCAATGGTCCCGCGATTCCGCAGCTTCTCTCCAGGACGTCCAACAACAGCTCCAAACCAAGCTCACGCCAATAGCTTCACCTCGCGTCCGAGGTCCGTTGCCCGTAGCATCCGCAGCACAAACTCAGCCTGGAGTGTTCCCGAAAAGACACGCGCAGCCGTGCGCACAGTAGAAAGACCGCCTCCTGTGCCTTCAATCCCCTCTCACCACCGCCGCGAGAGCTCCATCGACTCTTTCCAGGACGGTAACCGGTTCGTCGACGTTCTAGACGCCCAGGGCGAGATCAGACCGTCAAACTTTCGCTCGCGCGTCGCAGCCACCGGCGCCCGCGAGTTTGGGGAAGACGTTGCCGAGCGCAACATTGGCGAGAATGGTCTGAACCTTAACAGTCCTGCCGTCAAGGCATTTTACCGTCTTTCCAGTAGCGGGAGGTTGACGCTGCAGACTTCGGACAGTGGTGGATTGTCTGTTCACGATTATGATGGTTTCGACGACGATGATGACGATTGCGCTCCGCCGCCTGGTATTCCTCATCTTGATCTAGGGACGATTCGAGAATCTTCAAGGCCGACGAGTTCATCACAAGCATGGAGGTCATTTTCAGGTTCAATTGGCGGAGAAATGCTAAGATCTAGCAAATCGCAACGACGTCTCGATAAACGCCCCGAGACGTCATCTCAAACAGCAGCTTCTCTAAAGAATCGGAGGAGATCATTCAACGCATTCGCATCTGCACCTGAACAGCAAAGGTCTAAACCAAGACCTCTCAGCTTACATCCTTCATTATCAAATTTTAATTATTCGGCACCTCTGTCACCACCGCCGATGCCCAAGTCTCGTCCAAAGACGAGTGAAGGGCGGAGTCGACAGCGAAGTATTGGGATGGTTGAGATTGAGAGTCTGGTTGATGAAGCTTTTGATACACCAGCACCATGTCCGAGTAAGTTCTTTTGATCGACTTATAGAAGAAAGCTAACATGAAATAGCCATCCCTGTGAGATTCAAACAAGAGCATCCTTCATATTCTCGCCCCGATTCACATCTTTCACGCCAAGATCTAATTCTCCCTCGTCATGATCCACCAATTCCTCGCCACGATCCTCTTGTCCCTCGTCATGATTCTTCTCACATCCGCCCCGACACGCATCATGGCCCACCAACTCTTTCTCTCTACCCCCGCAGCGACATTTCTCAACCTTCACGACCTTCTAGTTCTTCATCAATGGATAAACCACCCCGCAACCGCTCCATTGGCGGTGCCTCAGTTCTTCGACATCAACGCCTTGACAACATCACCGAACACATTCCCGTTCGGACGTCATCTCTAACTCTCAAGTCCCAGCCTTGCATCACACCAACAACCATGTCGTCCGGCTATTCTAGCAACCCCTTCCCGAGATCTCAACACACACCGAGCACTTCCATCGACGCATCTGTTCCTCCGTCAATCAAGATTAACCACGAGCGCGAACATTCGGGTGGAATGCCCAACCTAGGAAACCAGAACAACTACTACAACGCAGCCGACGACGACTTTTCCGCCGATACTCTTGTACCTTCACGCCGGGAACTGGAGCAGGATCTAAGCCACCCCATAAACGCAGGTGTAGAAGCCGAGTACTACATCTCGGATGCCAGCGAAGACTCTGTAGACTCATTCATCGCCTGGAAGGAGGAGAAGCGACGTGGAGAGGAAGGTCTATTATACAAGGAAGACTACGGTATCACAGGAGGCGGTCTCCCAGGTTTATTCGAACCTCTCCCGATCCCCAAGGCCCCAGCAGAACCTCCGGCACCTATCAAGCCACCAAAGACGCCAAAGAGTCCAAAACGCCCAACAACAAGGGGCACTACAAAGAGCAACAAGTCGACGCCGAAAAAGACACGACACCACCAACAACATCTCCGCCGCAGCCGCACAAGCACATTCTCCCCACCGCGTCGAGAACCCCGCAACGGCTCATCCTCAGACGACGAAGGTTCCGACTCGTTCTGGGAGCGCGCGCGCGACATGCCCCACGGACCAAGCTTTGTGTCTCTAGCTGAGCTCGGCATCGATTTAAAGCACCTAGGTCTGGACCAATACGGTCTCACGGAGGAGGATGACGCCAAGGTTGATATTCACACGGCAGTCAAGCTACGAAAGGAGATGCGCCGACGCAAGATGGAGACTTCAAGTCGACGACACACGAGGAGTTATGCTGACGAGGCGGATGTAGAGGATTAACGAGATATATGAGGTATGGAGTTTTATGGCAAAGATGATTTGGGAACATAAAGACGACTTGACGATTTCCGTCCCTTTTTTAATTACTTTTCTTTGTATCATGGAATAGGCGCATGGATATGTACAGCACAACGAGCATTGCAGTCAAGTAGGCATAGGGAGGATATCCGAAGCATAATGAATGGACAAGTAACATTCACAACCTCAAACAAGCACTCATCTAATGAATCAAACACGCATCCTTGAAACCGAATCTACAGCACGGACCTAGATCCCCGCCTCACTTTCCGATTCAGCTCCGCCATCGAGATGACAAAAGCAAGCATTGCGGTGCCAGCTGAAAATCTTTACTTTCAAGAGTCTAGATCGGTCAGATGAACGCCTCCGGGCGGGCTCAGCCCCAGCCACGCGAAGAAGTTGAAACAAATCGTTGAGCTCGGTTGGAGACGAGGCTAAAAATATCTACAGAGATCTTGAGCTAACAGTCTTCTTGCTGTAGTGAGTGGTCTGTATCGTGTTGGTTTGCCTTCATACCCGGGGCTGGCTGAAGAACATCTCGGTTGGCAAGGATAACGCTGATCATAGTAGAAATTCGGTATTTCTTCATCTACCGTAAATCCCTGGCCCATCAATCTCCCCCAGTTCGCCTGATCAAGATTGCCCGTTCAACATCTCTCTCCGACTCCCCGATATCTCCACTCAGTCTTCAGCTGAGAGCTTCAGCTGAAGCCCGTTAATCTCGCTCCCTAGAATTAGACATCGAACCAACATCTCGACTGTTTTCAAGTGCAATACCTGAAAGCATCATCCTTTTATGCATTAAAGCCTAATGACGCGACGACTTCAAAAGCAAAACAAAGCACCTTCCCATAATGCCAATCCCATGACATCATCCCGCAACCGTGCACGCGCCCGGCCTAAACCCCTAAGCCTTTCACCTAACGCCTCAACACCAACAATAACATCGCCAAAGCTGCCAACACCAAAAATACCGTCAAAGACAAAAAAGGAATCCCTTTTCAGGCATATTTCTTGATCACGTGCCCTGTAGCGGAATCGAACCGCTGATCTTCGCATTACGAGTGCGACGCCTTACCATTTGGCCAACAGGGCTAGTGGTTTGCTTGGATGACCGAGGGGCTTGGGCAAGGGTGTTATCAGGGCTGGCCTTGCGGTTCTGACGCGAGTTTTGTGCAACACAACAGGGAATATTGGTCAAGAGGATGAGAGTAAACGCTGTATTCGCTTCTATAGTGACATAGTCGTGCAACGAGGTTCAGTCCTCATCGTGACAATCGCTGATACGCGGTGACACAGCCCAACCAATGTCCCAGACACCCACCAGACTCCTCTAACCCAGCCGCTTTATCCTTTGCAGGCTCTTGTTCCTTCAATCTAAAATCTAGATTGCTGTTCCATGATCATTAACATCATCTTGCACTGCCCCAGGTTTACAATCGCATCCCAGCGCCCGCTTCATCGTCTCAAAGTCGCCCTCATGTTCATCAAGCATCGCGAGAGCCCGCTTCGCCACAGCAATCTTGGCGTAACGTCCACTCTTGGCCGTCGCATTGGCAATGACCTTCTGGTGTACCATAAAGACAGCCACTACGTCACTCTCTGTCAGGGCAGCGATACCCTCCTCCACACCGCAAGGAACATTCTCAGCACTGACACGCCAGTTGGTGCAGCCTAGATCTTGCTGCATCTTCTTGGACAGGTACGTGACAGGATGCTTGTTAGCAAACGAATCATAGAGTGCCATGTCCTCAAAGTACGGTTCGATGAATCGTGTAAAGAAGTTGCGGACAACCGTGTAGTCGTAGTTGGCGTCGACAAACATGGCACCGACGAGAGCCTCCATGACATCAGCAAAGGCCTTGGGCGGGGCGGATGCCCTGAGCCAGAAATCTTTGCGCATGGCCGTCTTGTTCGCCTTGGCTTCTTGACGCGCATCTTCTTCGGCTAGCTCAAGTTCACTCGCATACGAACTGATCTGCCCGATCAATGAGGATGTAGTAGAGGTTAGGTGTTTGTGAAGATCGAGCTTCACACAAAGACACCCAAGGAACTGGTTCGAGGCCATGGCCATCTTGTGCTCAGTTAGCCATTGAGGATCCGCCTGAGGGAACCGCCGGAACAGGTTATCGACGATGGCCATGTCCAGCAGGGCATCGCCGAGAAACTCGAGGCGTTGATAGTTTGGCACAGGATCATAAGGCCAAGAAGGATGCTTGAATGCGCTCCGGAGAAGTGCTGGCCATTTGAAGCGGTATCCAACAGCATCAGCTACACAGTTGACGAGACGGCGTTGATTGAAGTTGGCTTCGGCTTGTTGCCAGGCTGGAATCTTGAAGGCGGCAAAATAATCCTCAAATTTCTCCATCTTGTGATTCTTGCTCTTGACCATACGCGTGACGGCCTTGACAGCCAGGTCCATGCTGCCCCCTTTGCCAGAGAGGTAAGCAGCTCCGATGAGGGCCTCGCAAACATCGGCAATAGATTTGTCAGCCAAATTGTGTCGTACCTCCGTTTTTGGTGCCTTTCCCTTCTTCAGTGGAAGGTCAGGGTACCATGAACGTCGGTCAAACGCCTTGGATCGGATGTACTCATGGAGCTTGCGGTCAACAGCGTGGTTGAAGAGATTCTGGTTACATATGAGAATCATGCGCTCAACATGATACCCACATTCGTCGCTCTCAGGAATGAGAGTAAAGAGAGAAATGGTTGTTGCCATCTTCAAAAATGAGTCGCCAAGAAATTCTAGTCGCTCGTAGTTGTTGCCCATGCCAGGCTGGAAGTTGACCTGCTCTTCATCGTGCTCCCCAGAGTTGTCGCTGTCCTTTGTCATGGCCTCAAGAGCCAATACAGGTGGGATAGGAAGATCCAGCATGGCGCAGGCATCAAGGGTGATGAGGGCAGCATCGATGCGATGGATGATGGCTGGAAACGCCATGACCATAAAGGCCACATCGAGAGGGATCTTACTCGTCAGTGACGCCTGATGAAGGTAGAGGATTGCTTACTGGCGAGACTCTAAGAGGCTCCAAGATCACAAAGCAATCATTATTGACCTCCTCATCGACTTGGAACTCGTCCAAATAGTTCCGTCGGAGCGATAACATCTGTGCCTTGACAACAGGTTGATCCTCTCTCCATTTGACCTTGAGACGAGTGTTGAGGTAGAGACTGTTGCTGTACTCCTTGATGGTAGGTTCCACTTGACGATAGGCTCGACTTCTCGACTCTGGAACTCCTTTGGGCGTGGGATCAGAAGGCTTCTTCGATTCGTCAATTCCTTTGATGACAAGCTTGCGTCCTCCGTCGTAGGGGTCGGTGACAAACTTGTTTACAAAGAACTCTTTCGGGGCATTTTCCCAGGGGAGACAGTCGTCCTTGGTGGCCTCGACAATACTCCAGTCAACAGCTTGGGAAACCGAGTTGTGGCCATCTTTACAGGGAGCCAGAAAGTAAGGAAGCCGATCGGCGCTAGCATCAAATTCTTTACTAAACACGTCGGAAAAGAGCTTGAGAGTGAATCTGGTGAGGGCGTCAATCTCCTCAGCAGTCAGCTCCAGAGCTTCTTCAGAAACCGTCAGTTTGGCCACAGATGAGCGCCCATTCCCAAAGAATAAGGGTACTCCTGGGAGATCCGGAAGCTTGTTTCGCGAAAGAAGCATCAGAGGTCGACTAAGCAGGTCTTCTCCCAGAGCTCCTGGATTGTCAAGCGCAATAACTGTCGCAAAGAGCTTCTTACAATCCCCATGCGACTTCCAGACATTGGGTCTAAGTCGCATGGGGTATTCGGCCTTCTTGTTGGAGCTCACAGCAAGTCGAGCATTTCGCATCCTGGGGATTGTCTTGCTTAGAGTTGGTTGAAGATGTCCATCAATGTGCTTGTCCTTGATCAGCTTCACACAAGCCTCAAAGGCTGCAGAGTATTTAGCCAATAGCTTGCTTCGCTGCGGAAACCCCGACATTGCCTTGAGGGGCGAGGCGTCTGGGAGGATGACATCGGCGATGAACTTTGGGCCAAGCTTGGTGACTGTGAATTCGACCTTGGAGGAGATTCCCGGGGTAATAGATGCAGCATACTTGGAGAGAACGTCCATGCTGTGAGCAAAGGTGAGTCTAGCCCCAGTCGAAGGTATCTCGTACACTTTCTGGACCAGCAATTCATCCTGAACCGCATCCACTACATCATCCTCCAACTTCCTATCGGCAGGAAGGGATAGACAGAACTTTTGTAGGGCTGTAGAGTCTCTCTCTGCCTGCTTCAGGCTTCTGAGCTGCCCCATGTTGCCTTCCTCCAACATGGTGATGTATCTCGAGTTTGACTGTCTTGCCCGCCCTTTGGACTGTAGATATTGGATGACTGAGTTGTAGAGGTCAAAACGGATCACGAGATCACAGTCCGGAACGTCTATGCCCTCCTCGGCGACGGTAGTCGCAAAGAGACAGTTGATGCTGCCTCTCTTGAACTTTTGAAGGGTTACGACTTGATCGCGATGTGACATGTTGCTGTGAGTTGATGAAGCTGATTGGGAACCAATCTATAGATGTCAGCACTCGAACACGGCTAGTTCTAAGAAACCTACCATGTAGTAGGCGACCATTCCTGGAATCCTCATTCCTTGTTGCTGATACAGGTCTGAAAGAAGCCAAGCTGTGTGTCTCTTCTCGACGAACACGATGCATCGTTTGGTGCCGTCTCGCGTGAAGGCATGCAACAAAATTTCGTGCAGCTTCTTCATCTTGGGAGATAGCTCAGGTGAAGATGGCTCAATCGGGGGTAGTTCACGCTTCTTGACAATGTCTCGGACACGTCGAACAGCCTCTGTTGCGTGGTCTGCCTGGTTTGTCGCAAAGTCCCTAGAAAAGTCGCGATCAGTCCTGGCCACAAGCCGCTTGGTCTCATTGTCGGTGAGAAGGAGGATCCAGTATCGATCGGCACACCAGCTGCCAAGCGTTGATGCAGCTTCCTTGGTGAATTCGAGTGATGCCTTGAACTGTGAATTACGGAGGACTTGAGCCCATATTAAGTCCCATAGTTGCGTCTTTGCGTCTTCTGGAAACTCCAGGGACTCGTAGTTGACTCGTTCTTCGACTTGTTTTTGTTGGCACATGGCTTCCATCAACACTTCGTTGGAAACAGTAGCAATCTCGCTGCAAAGAAAAGTTTCCAGCTCGAGGGCAGCTGCTTTCACGTCCTTTGTCTGCGAGTCGACAGGAGAAGCAGTCATGCCGAGAATTCGTGGCCGCTCTCCCTGGTAGCGGATGTAGTGATTTCTCATGATGCGGGCATAGGGGTGGTCCTTTTTGGCATGATGCGCCTCGTCAAAGATGAGAAGGTTGATCTGAGACATCTTGATGAACCCATCATTAAGGCAGTCCACCAAGATCTGGGCCGTACAGACAACAACCATGTTCTCAGTAAACTGTTGATCCCAGTACTGCTTCTTCCTCACCATGCCTTTCATGTTGCCCCAGAACTTGGTGATGGGGTGCTCGCCGAGGTTGCAGTTGAGGACGGCATATTGTTGGTAGCAGAGGGCAACCTTTTCGACCAGGAAGAAGGCGACTTTCTTCGGCTTTCCAATAGCTCGATCTTCCACTTCTTGTTCGAGGTAATGTCGAAGAAGCAACGCGGCGATGAGTGTTTTGCCAGTACCTATCACTGTCAGCGCACTCACGACACAGAGCGGGGAACCAACCAGTAGGCAGAACAACGATGGTGTTCTTCTGCTTGGCCCGTTCAAAGAGCTCAATCTGATACTCTCGTGGTGTAGCGATGATCTTTCTGCTCTCGCTAGTCTTGATGAGGTGCGCGACCGACTGGAAATTGGGGTCGTTGAGAGCAGCAGCAGATGATCTGGTGACCTCGCGCTGGTTCTTGCTCACCCACTCTTTCAGGGCAGCAGAGTCCTGGCGCTTCTTCTCACTGATCTTCCGAGGCTTCTCAGGATTGATGACAAGCCGGTAGATGTCATCTTCATCGTCGGTGTCATACTCGGGCCCGGCGCCTTCTTCCTGGGATGGTGCTGTCTTTTCACCTGTCGCATCGGGACGTTCCTGGGTCTCGATATGACCTGCATGAAGCTCCTTCAAAAGATCTGGATCGTGGGATACGCCACTAGGCGTTGCGCCCGATGGTAGTGGCCTGATAGGCAGGGCGCCGGCACCCATGTCCACGACCATCTTGAGCAGCAGGTGTCGTCGCAGATGTCGCGCAAACCGTTCCACGCAGTACAAGACTCTTTGTTAGAACAATATTGGCCAGTGAAAAATGCTGTGACGATATTCAAGCTGCTTTGCGAGGTGAAGATGGTGGAAAAGGAAAGAAGGTTGAGAAGGAAAGTGAGGTTGAAAAGTGCGGGTAGATGCGTTAGTGTGACGGCTGAGAGGGCGGCAGTGGTAAGAGTTGCACAATCAATCAGCGTCAATTCTACGCGGGCCCTGGAATGTTTGCAAAAGTTGTCGTTCGGTTGATCCCGTGTGTGTTCTCCTGTGAAAATCCCGCTCGCCGAGCAAACAGATATTGGTGTTTGTCAACGCCAACGCAGGCTTGCGACGCCAGTGGGAGCCAAGCTTTAGATCGACGCGGGGATTTAAAGATCGTATTACGATTCCCGGCTTTAATTAATGTCCCGAACGCTTTTAGCTGACAGCAAGAAGAGACAATGTCAGGATATTAGCATGTCCTCCCCAAGGTTAGCTGTAGATACTATAAAAGAATGAATAGAGAGGCCTTCATGCAGTCAGGGCTAAACTTGGTGTCTTTGGCGTCTGTTCTAACGCATTTCTTGACCCTTGTGGCACCATGTGATGTCAGGTCGGCCTCCCAGCTTGTGACGCCATCACACAGCCCGGTCGCCGTTGGGACGAGTTGAGTTTATTACCCGTGGACTCAATTTGGAATAGGAATCTATGTTTATGTATCTTGATGGCCCTTTTCTGGCAGTTGCTCGCATTTAATCCTGGGTATTCTCTACTGCCACCAGGACATCGTTCACGCGAGGCACCACACCCCGAATATTTCGAGATCGTATTAAGAAAAGTCCAAAACTATTTTGCTTTCGACCATTGAACTGTCCATACTCACCATGCTCCATGATTCCCCGTAGTTATGCACCATCCTGACTCTCCCGTTATGTCCGAGACCCTGCTTGCCCAAGACAAATCCACTCTCCCGTGAAAGACCGTGAAGAGACCCGGACCCATTGCCATTTTAGATGTCGGCGAAAAAGTTGAACTCCCTTTCAAATGCACCACTCTTAGAGAAAACGACGAAGCGAAGCCCAAAAGATGTACCCATCAATCACCAGACCGACCCCGACCCTCCTCCAAGCAGCGGCAGAAGATAGAAGAAGACCTCCTGGAGCTTAGCATCAACCTAAAGCTCAGGGTTTCCAGTAGAGCCAAACAAATTCTCCAACAGATGTTGAGCGATGCCATTGGCAATCTGCTTGTCAACCACTGGCTGCAGCTCAGAAATCAGCTTCGTGGTGAGTTGCTGGATAAACAGCCCTGTGATTGTGGAAAGGATTTGGTCAGCCATGCTGTCGGTGATCTGCTGAGCGATGATGTTGGACCCAGAGCTTTGAGCGATGCCGGGAATCTTTTCAGACAGGAACTGGATGGCCAGATCTTTGAGCCGTGGCTGTAGGTCCTCCAGGTGCTGGGTGACCTGTTGACTGACATACTCGGTCGCCTTTTCGTTGACTGGCTTCTTGATTTGCTGGTAGACGTGTTCCAGATTCTCGTTGAAGGTGGTCATCTGAAGGCAACTGTTTGGCGTCGCTTCATGTTTACCCTTGGGAGAGTGGTGGCTTTGGTCGCTTGATGTGCTGCGTCGTTTGATGCGAAGCTGAGACTCTTCTTCCTCGTCATCCGGCAGACTGCGCTTGGTAAGACGCTTGGGAGCATTTCCAGGATCTTCCGAGCGTACGATGCTGTCGTTGGATGTTCTAGCAGCCTTCTCACGCTGCTCACCCTCGGTGGCTGGACCTTGAATCGAAGCAGCCTTGGTCTTGCCGTCGCTTAGAGTCATGTCGAGATTAGCACGGAGATGCAAACCGGTACCCTGGACAGGCGCAGAATTGTGCTTTTTGGCCTCTTTCTTCACCTCTGTCTTGTTCTTGTCTGAAGAGGGCAAGCTACCAGCCTCACCACTCGCCGTTCCGGCACCGGAACCAGCTCCAGTGTCTCGAGTCCCGTCGCCTGTGCCGCCAGTCTTGTTAGTAGCAGGGCGCTTGACTGCCGGTGTCCGATCTTTGGTCTTGGGTGGAATGCAAGAACCGTCTGGGCCATCTTCAGGCTTCTTTTCCCAGCAAGGAGGTCGTGGAGGAAACGTGAAGGGAACATTGTCCTCGAGGACATCGATGCCCTGATACCGCTGCCTGATCGCTTTCGTCGCAGGGCTTCTCACAAAAGTTTGGCGAGTCATCTCGGCTCTCGCAGTTGCCACATCTTTGAAAGAATCGTAGTAGATGCCGCGCAGAACAAGCCATACTCCCCAGTCAAAGTCATGCTTGTTGTGGACGAACGCGCCCCGATATAGGGTGTGGCTACAGGGGCTGTTGGCGTTGCTCTTCGTGACACCAGTCTTGCGGGCGGCGTTCAAGAAGGAATACTTGATCTTGTCGGGGTACTTCCACCAGTTATCTCTCCAGATAGATCGCAGGTGGGCAAGAACAGCTTGATTCTCGCCTTCATCTTCGATGCCATGAAGCGATACGTTCCATTCATCCTGGATCTCCTCGGGGGAGGGATGAGGCGTGAAGGTGAAGTCGGCGTTGGTGGTCATGGTGCGCAGAGTAGATAAAGCCAATTAGCTAAGAGAAGAAAATGCGCATGAGGCGTCGATAGTGGGTGAGTTGATGCTGGCCGGTGTTGAGGAGGAGAGATTTTGGTGGTGAGTGGGTGGCCGAATCTCCTGGTCGACTCTGAAGGCTGTCCTACAAAGCGGGCGTCGGTTAGTTCCGTGCCAAAGAAGAAAGCCGAGATAAAAAATGTATTTACCGTGAGAGTAACACGAAAAGATCTCGAAAGTGAACTTCAATTGCTCTCAATTGGGTGGCTGCGTTGGTAGTTGATGTTTAAGGATCGTGGGCAAGGAGTGGGAAAGAGGTGAAGGTGAGAGGGGGGGATAAATACCAAGTCACGAGAGGAGGTTTACCTAAAGTGCTAGTGCGAATGAATTGAATAAAACTCTTGGAAATCTAGCTCTAATGAGTATTAGAAAATCTCAAGTTAGTGATAGGGTCCTGCAGAGTACCGATACCAGCATGGGACCCGTACGGGCTCCAGACCTTCATCCTAGCCAAGCCCAAATTCGTCATCCCTTCTTCAAAGTGCGGCTTCAAAGCTCCTAGCCAGAGTCTCCATTCAAAATTGAGAGTAATCAACCTCAATATGGCTGCTCATGAGATGTTGGAGATCAGGCGGCTTTCGATCCGGTAGCATAGAGAAGACGTACTTGAGTCGAGGATTGACAGCCATTGCTCTCGAACCCGAAAGAGCCATAGATAGATACAAAGTAATAGATGATACTCATATTAGCTTTGGATCATTTTGAGTTGGATAGTCAGCAATTGTGTCTTCGCATTCAGTGCCAACGGCGTGGAGATGAGAAGCCAGTCGTCTCGACAGCGCGGCACTCTTTTCGGTCCATCCATTTGTCTTCATCTTCAGAACATTTTCTGTTCTCTTATATCATCCTGAATTATTGTTCTTTACTTCTACTCATCTGATCACGACGGCGCATTCATTTGCCCCCATTGATGTCAGCATCCATGAACCACCCAAGAGTGCGCAAGAGCCGGGGTTATATTCCGGTCCTATCCTGCGTCAATCGCTTGGGGTAAATCAGCATCGATATGTTGGAATACTCTTACTAGTTGGTTAGTGAATGGGTTGAAGGAGTCGACTGCTAATCGGTCTTCCCCCTGATCTAACCTCGCGAGCCAGGACGAGCCGATCAAGGACCACCAATCTTCCCAGCAACCCGATAGAGGAGTGGAAGGCCACGCAACTGTTACATCAGAAAGTTCGGTCAATACTTGGTATCATACGAACGAGGCCATCATTCCATGCATTCTCATCTGTGACGGGTGCCTCCCATAAGCGTACAGCTGGCTAAGCCCAGAGGACAGGCATCAAAGTCGAACACAGTTTCAATAGAAACTCTTTAAAGTCCCCTTAGTCTCTCTTATAGACTTTGAGATGATACAAGGGTCAAGATTCACTTCAAGAGCGGCCAGTGGGTTGTAAAAGCACCTGTTCCTATCTTCATCAGGCTTCCCAATAACCCTCATCCACATGTAAGCAATCCATAACCACCAAACTCAAACAAACATCAAACAAAGCAAAAGCCCCCTTCACTCCACATCCTTCATCTCACAATCCCCATCCTTATCCCTAACCTCAACCGCAAAGCAAGCAGACTCAGCCTGCACCGCATACATGGCCCTGTCGGCACACCCAGCAAACTTGGCCCTCTCTGCATCCTGCGCACCCTGCGCCTTCTGCGCACCCTCAATATTTTCAAAGGCCTTCTGAAGTCGTTGAAGCTCGGTCAACTCGGTAGACATGTCGATTGAGATTATCTTGCCCATTGAGGGTGGCTTGACGATGCGATCGGCTGTCTGGGCGAATCGCGCGTGGGTGGATATGGAAGCAAAGGTGGCTTCTTCGGCACTCCAAGCGTAGTGAGCCATTTGGACTCTGTCTCGTGTGCTTGCGACGATGGAGTTGCGGTCGACTCCGAAGATTGGTGAGTTGCTCTTTGTCGTGCTCTCGGCGGGACTGGTTGGGGTATGTGAGGACGACTTGAGAACAATCTTGATCCGACTAGATGAAGCTGGTCCGTTGTTTGTAGTATCGACAGATTCTTTCTGAACCGGTGTCTCTGTGTTTGCAGTGCCTTGCGTTTTGGTGATATCGGGGCCGCTCTCTTTGTTGGCCTCGAGAGCGGAATGCCCATCCCTTGGACCTTCGTTTCCGTTCCCCTTCGTCACAATCGTCCCCCTGCTCTTCTTCTCAATGTCTTTGATGGCCGACTTCCTCTGTCTCCCACCATCAGTCGCCTTTCTGGACCTCTTCTTCCGATCACCTCGCTTGGGACAATATGCCGTATCCTTTTCAGCCTCTGGGAGAACGACATCATAGCCTCCCTCCCAATCTTCCGCGAGGATGTCAGATGACGACTGCTTCTTACGACCGCGGTTGTTGCTGGTGGAAATTTTTCTCGCAGTGGTGGATTTCTTGGGCAAGTAGTGAGCAAAGTGGGTATCGAGGTGGTGACGAAGTTGAGCAGATGGCGCCAGTTCGGAAAGGTCTTGGGTAGTCTTGGTGGTGTCTGAGGCGCCTCCAAGCATGGCCAGTCGATATTCGGGTAGTGTCGAAGCACTCGGGGTCACAAACATCTCGCAGTCGGTATCTTCTTCATCGAAGAATGAACCATTCTCGCTGAGCTGGTCAGCCCCCTCGATATCCATCCCCTCGGCCATGTATTCGTCATACGCCTGCCGGTACCAAAAAGCGTTGAAGACCTCCTCGGCTGAACCTTGGTGAGCATCTTCTTGGGGAGAGCTGTTTGCGTGATGAACTGCGGCTGCCTCACGCTGATGAGCTTGTCCGTTCGTCACCGTCTGTCTGCTGTTGGTGACCGAACGGTGAGTCGCGTTTGGCATGCCTTGAGCTGTCAAACTCCCAGTTGTCCCAGTCTCATGGCGAGCACACTCAACAATGATGTCCGCGTAGGCTTGAAGAGTACGAGGACCCAAGTCAACGTAAGCCCCTCGAGGCCAACAGGCCTGTCTACATGGAACCCAGTCTCGCCCCTCCTCCAACAGAGAATTGGCAACGCATCCAGGGACATATGCCCGGGGGCGTCTCCGACAGAATGCAACACGTAGGAAATGGTCTTGTAGTTGGGATGGCCGGTATCCGAAAGGCCCTGGCAGGAAGGGCAGTGGTGGTAGGGGCTCTGGGGCGGGAAGGACGTTGCCGTTGTTGTTCGTAGTGGGCTGAATGAGGGTGTTTGGGGTGGCAGAGGGCTGATCCTTGGGCTGATCAAGATCTGATCTGGCATCTGTGTTGGGCTTGTCGACCTGGTCGGGAGACAGCGTCTTGTCATCATCAACTTGTGTCTCTTCAGAATCATAATCTTCATTCGAGTCACTGCGATCGTTAAACTCATTACCGTTTCCCCCTTCCTTGCGGTGCAAAGGCACACGCTGTCCAACAACACCGAAACGAGGCGCAGATCCCCCTTGAGACCGCAGTGCTGAATCATCCACAGGAACGTTGGTAGTAGGTGCAGTAGGTCGAGCCTTCAAGAGATTGGGATTAGCCCATCCCAGTTCCACGGCCTGGTGAATGATCTGCTTGTCGATACCGTCCTGGAAAATCTCCCACTCGATCCGTAGAGGTAAAAAGTCCTTGTAGGGTTCAGCGCAGAACAAACGAAACAAAGCAACCAAACCATGCATCCTTCTCTCCTGCAAAAACAAAACTCCTCGCTCCTCATCCTCAAGAGAAATGTTGTCCGTAAGAAGTGCCGGACGGTTGTAGTGTAGAAGGGCCGGAACGGTAATCCTCTTCTCAAGTGCGTGCTCAAGCAAAGGCATGTGAGGAATGGTGATGACATACTCCTCCCATACGCGCCACGCGTACTCCTCTCTCAAGTATATCTCGAGGAACTCCTGGACCTGTTGGCGAGATAGGCGCAAGATAAACGTGACAACCTTGGCGAAGCGATCCTCATCGTTCAGGATCCGGATGATGATCCACCTGACACCCCACGATAGAGCTTCCTAGATCTGAGGCGGAGGCATGTTGGTCGAGAAGGTGTCGGCGAAGGAATTCCATGCGGAAGAGTAGTCAAAGTCGTTGAGGAGTTTGCTGAACTCGTCGTCGCTCACCAAGCTGGGGATTGGATCGAAAGCAACAGGGTCCTCAAAGGGGGAGGGGGTGGCCTCCAAGGAAGCGGAGGGCTCTTTTGAGGGAGCAGGGAGATCTTGTGAGGGTGGAGTAAGGCGGTCTTTCGGAGGAGTAGGGATACCTTGACGGGGAGGAAGAGCATACTCAGGGAGAGTAAAGGTATCCGGCGGCAGATTCAACCCAAATTGCGAGCAAGCAAGCAGATTTTGTGAAGGGTCAAAGTAACCTTGCGAAGGCAAAGCAAGGAGATCTTCGGTGGGAGGAGTGAGAAGAGCCTGCGATGAAGCAGGATGATCTTGAGGGGGGGCTAACAAGTATTAGCGAGGTAAACAAACATGGCATCGTCAGTTATTCACTTACCAGAGGGGGCGGAAGAGAAACAAGCCTCAAAGATGTTGTCGACACTAAGGTCAGTGCCGACATCTGGCAGGGGCACTGTTGGTTTGTCAGTGTCAGGGCACAGGCAAACAGTGTCAGTGATCCACTTACTAGGAGGAGCAGGAGGGGCAGCCTGGAAAGTTGGCTGGCTTTGAGGAATAAAGCAGCCACTAGCGGGCTGCTGTGGCTGGTCTGGTAGCATGTCAGTATCAAGGTCAAGATTGAGCGTTTGGAATTCACTTACAGCCAAGGGGGAAGAGGGGAGCAGCCGCCCCGATGGGCTGGCTGCTCAAATCGATCAAGCCGCAATCAAAAGATTGCGGCTGGGCTAATGACTTGTCAGTGTCGACTCAGAGAACATGCCAGGTGGTTACACCTACGAGGAAGAGGAGGGGAGAGAAACTGGGATTGGGCAATCCCAGTGACCGATGGGATGCCAGAAATCTGGCACCCACCGGGGAGGTAGCCAGCTGGCACTGTTTACTGTTAGCAAGTATAAAAAACCAAGATTAGGGTAGTAACTTACCGGAGGGGAGACCTTGTTCAAACAGGGGGGTCTCAATCCCCTGAGGAGCGGCGGGCACTATTACTTGTTAGTCACAGGTGCAGCAAAACGAAACTCTGAAACATCAAACTTACCGAAAGGAGGAGGGGGCACGGCAGTCCCCTGAGGAACTGCCGGCACGGTCTGGACGGGAGTCTCAACCCTCGCCGTCCTGTTGCCCCTCTTCTTCGTGACCCGGCCGGAGGCGACGGCGGGGCCAGAAGCGGCGGCGGCCGGGGTCTTGGCCGCCTTCTTGGGCTTGGCCACCCGCTTCGGGTAGACCCGAACGGAGGCCAGCGTCCCCATCGTCACTGCCTGGAAGGCAAGCTCCTTCTGGGCAGCAAAGCTGCCGGGAACGGGACAGTTGGTGGGATTCATCTCGACTGTTGTGTGAGAGTGCGGTTAGCAAAAGAATATCAAACGGTGATTCAATGACACTGTTGATAGGACGAAGGGAGTATTCAAGTATCGGAAAGAGTGTATAAAACATGAAGCAAATGATAATCAAAGTAAAAAGGAATACTTAACCAAGTGTTCAAGATAATCAAAGAGTATCAAGACACTCGACCAAGTAACAAGATAGCCAAGTAATATCAAACAAACTTGAACAAAACCAAAGCAATGTAAAGGAAATAGCACTTACTAGATGAAGAATTAGTGATTTGTTTGAAAAAAGAAATAAGTTGGTTGATTGAGTGTAAGAGTGTGTGTGTCTGAGGAAAGAAAGAAACCAGAGAATCAAAGTGCTCGTCCCTTCTTTTATGTCTGAAAACTTGAGCAAGACAGTCAGAGAACAATAGAATCAAACATTTCACCATGTCAACAGAAATTCATAGAAACAACAGAAACCACAGCAACGAAAAGAGAGGCCATCGCCGTTGGGAAAGGTAGATGCAAGGCATCGCCGGTTACCGTTCAGCGGCATAGACCGTCATTGGTCGAATATTTCTAAGCCATGGTGTTAAATCGTTTAGAATTCAGGGTCCTGCAGAGTGTGACTCCCCGGCTGTAGACAGAGGACGTTGGGGAGAGTTAATTCAATGTGTTGCCGGTGTTGTCAGGGCAATCGGTCTGGTTCTCTCTCGTTGGGACTTGGAGGACAGGGGCACGAGGATAGATGTGGCCTTTTCTTTGAGGCAGCAATGGCATGGAACATGAGCATCGTGAAACTGTAATTCAATTGACCGGGCCGTAACTTGATTCCTTCACTGGTCGTGACGGTCACGCCCCTTCAAGGGGTCAAAGGGATTGATTGTTGCATCAGATCCAGATGCCTTCAAAGAGATTGATCGTCTATTGTTAACCACGCATTCATATTCTAATTCACTGCCTATAAGGACCAATTGGGAGATATCATCAAACCTCGATCTTAAAGCACATGGCAAACTGACTACCTTTGTTATCGGACCCAAGAACTGTCCAAGGGCGTCGACTGTCCAGTCTCAATTCCTAAAATAGGCCCTCTCTTTACACAGATGAACCACCAGGGGGTCACTGGGTCCCAATTCCGTAAAACTCTGTCGATTGGTTGCATTGTCAAATCTCGACGCCTTCTAGAGACTTCTGTCGGCACATGTCTCCTCATCTAGGCATCACTCGCGCGCCCATTCGTCAAGTTCCAATTCTACCAAGGACTGTTGTTGTTCTCATGATATCTCCAAACACAACAATTCAAATGACAGCTGCAATCAAGAACCGTAAACCGTTCATGCTGTCAGATCTCGGCATTCCTTGGCCTTCTACCCTTTTGCCTGACAGTTCTCTCATCTATATTCCTAATATCAACAGAGTCATCAGCTCAACCAAACACAAAAAAGCATCACCACGACAACCTCATGCAACTGGATAAACTCAATATCAAAAGAAAACACATGACTTTCATAGCCTAACAGACAACATCTAAGGTATACAGGGTATCGACAACATCAACAACAACACCAGACAAGACACCCAACTCCTCCTTGACGCCATCCCCAACCGAAACAATTAAACCTTGACCAGAATTTTCTCTCCCCATGATTTACATGTCCACGAAGGGAACAAACGCATCCCTCCCTTGGAACCGATCGTGATCAAGTGCAACAGAGTCACCTTGGTCAGAATTTCCCTCCATCTCCATCACCTCATCAATGTGGCGTTTTTCATGCTGCCCCGCAATCTTGGCCTGCGAAGCAACCTGTGACCTCGCCCTGAGGATATCCTCCCAGCTCTGCAGCTTCCGCTTGACGTCTTCGTCAAAGCAGCAGCAGAACCGCTGCACCGAGATAAACTGTATCGTCGTGATCATGTCTTTTCCGAATAGCGCCATGATGTACGCCGCTGCCATGGCGGCTGATCGGTCGTTGCCCGTCTCGCACGCCACGAGAACTTTGCCCCGACGAAATGTGGCGGTCTCAACAACTAGGCTGCCGTCCTTGCTTCTGCCCTGTGCTTGACTGTGGTAGATGGCGAGGAGGTGGTCATTGACTGCTCGGATCGTGTTGGAGAAGGAACTAATCATGTTGTCGTAGCCGTCCATGTCGACGTAGTACACCACAATGCCCAACGTCTGAGCAACCTTTTCAATGCTCATGAGCTTCATACCAGCCATGCGCGCATCCCGCGCAACCAGAACCATGGTGATACCCTCGCTTCTCAGAAACTCTCCATCGCGCGCTGCGCTGTTTGGTCCGAGGTACAAAAAGTTGAGCAGAGGTTGAGCCTCCCTCCGCTGCTCGTATGACCAGTCCGACGCGCGATCGGTGGGTGCGTGGGTGACGTTTTGAGTGATGATGGCCACGTCTCTCGGGGTGAGCTGTTGCGGATCGACGTTCTCGTACGAAGGAAGGAGACCCGGGATCGAATCTCCTCCCGAGCCGTGTGCCGTTGGGGGAATGTGGATGAATGGAGGGCTCGGAGGTCGAAATGTGTAGGGAGCGGACGGGACCGCCATGTTTGCGACGGAGCGCGCCTCCTCCATCTGTGGAGCTCCCCGTGGGAAAGCTTCAAGTTGATAAGGTGATTTCTTTGTGTCGCTATAGCGGACGAGGTGGTACGAACAACGTCGTGGTCGCTTGAAGTGTGCAGAAGATGAAGTTGGGAAAAGGTGACGTTGCGCAAAGGGAGTTGTCTGCGAGTTAACTCAAGTCTGAGGTGCGGGCCGGTGCGCATTGGAGCCTGGGCTGCCTGCGGTCGCTCTTTATTTCAGGCGGGGCTCAGCTCGCTCAGGGTCCCCACTCGCCGTCTTACAGGGGCCGGCTAATGACGTTAGTGGGGAAAACTGACGAGCCCTACGAGATTGATGGTCAGGGGTTCTCTCGAATGGAATGCTTCCATCATCAAACTCAAAAGACAAACGCCAACCGTCAGCCACTCCAGTTAGATCCAGGGGCACATCACTGTTTGTTTGTATCTCCTTTGTTTGTTCGAGGCTCTGTATCAAACACATTTCATCTCACGCCTTGTCATCTCAACAAACAGGGAAGATACAAACCAACACACAAACATGATGAAACAAGTCAGCCCAGGCGGAAATGAGCCGCCACATTTTCCCGTGTGCCCTTATCATAGGTTCATTCATATTGTACAGGATAAGATGTTGATACACTCTACAATTACATACATGCATTGTCCAATGTCGTTTGTTCATGTCCATTTCTATGCATTTTTTCATCATCCAAACAATCCCAAGCCAACGCCATATTTCCCTTTTGTTTGCATGTACACAGAACATCAAGGAGCTGATGCCGTGGCGGCAACCTCTTCCGACGTCTGATGGGGCTCCCAGTGCTCGTCCTGATCCAGAGGCGGGTCGTCCATCTCTTGCTCAATGTCCGTGAGGTCTCCCTCTCCAAGAACTTTGCGCGACATCTTCTGCGACTGCGCCATGAGACGCTTGTTCTGTCGAATACTTTGGAGATCTGATTGAGTAAAGTCGAGTCTCTCCAGTGTGTCCACCAGCTTCTGCTCAACGAGCGAACGCACGTGGAAAGCCAATGCCTGATCGCGGAACATGCCGCTGAAACGGTACGATAGCCATACATATTGGTTGATAGCCACATGCAGGGACTCGAGCTTGTGGAGATAATCAATCGGCGTGCCTTTGAAGTTTCTGAGGTCAATGTCCAAGAACTCGAGGGGAATCTCCTTGATGGACAGCAAATCTCCACGCCCGTTTTCGGAAATGATGGTGGCGAGAGCGCGCAGGACATCCATCGAGTTCTCAGCACGCTGCCACACCGGCAAGTGGCAGAGGGTGAGACGATCGTAGATGGTGAGTGGGATGTGCTGGATGGCGTCGGCAATCTCGAGCTTGTCTGGCGCGATGCCGAGTCTAAAGTTCTTGCTCACCGACGCAAGCTCTCGGATGCGCATCAGGATAAACGACAACGGTGTGTCTTTGGGGAAGTATGTTGAGAAACGCTCGACAGCGGCTGCAGGAGGTGTAACATATGCGCAATCAATGTCGTCGACGTTGGATCTGAACGCACGATGCACGTTCTTGAGATCCTGTCGGGCCATTGTTGTGACATAGCCAACCTTGCGGCCGTCATCAGTCCCAGTGTCAGTTTCCGTAGCTTGTCTCGCAGTACGGTATCGTCCAGCTCGGCCTCCAATCTGTTTCAGTTCGGGGTATGTAAGATGTCGATTCTGATTTCCATCATACTTGGTGACCGAGTCAAGAATGACTCGTCGGATCTCAAGGTTTAGACCCATACCGATGGCGTCACTGGCAACAATAAAGTCGTAGTCGTTGTTCGGGTCGTTGAAGAGAGCTGCTTGCTGTACGCGCACCTCCGGGGGTAGTGATCCGTAGATGATGGCGCATCTTCGTCCAGTGTGCTTCTCGATCGTCGTCTTAAGGGCGTGCAGGTTCATGCGGCTAAAGGCCACAATAGCATCACCCTTTTCGAGTCGGTTGTAGTCTTCGTCAATGGCCTCGGACATAGTTTCAAGAGGGCTGAGACGCTCGTATCGGTGAACGATACACTCGTCACCAATAGCTGCGCATATGCTCTGGATAAGCTTGACTGTTCGCTCCTCACCACAGAGGTGAACCTCCTTGGCCATGACGCCCAGCAAGGCTGTTGTCCAACCACTACCCCGATCGGGATCGGCAATCATCTGAATCTCGTCGATGACAGCAACGTCGTAGGGTTCGTTGACAGGGATCATCTCAACCGTGCAACTCGTGAAGTAGGTATCCGTATCCTGTGGTATCCGCACCTCCTCTCCCGTCATCAGTGCACACGGCAGACCCTTTGCCTGTAGACGCTGGTAGACCTCGTTGGCCAGCAGACGAAGCGGACCCGCATAAACTCCTCGCTTGGAGTTCTCCAACGCTTTCAAAGCTCTATACGTCTTGCCCGAATTGGTCGGTCCAACGTGTAGGTGAATAGTTCGCTGCATCGTCCTTGTAGCGGGGAACCACTCGTACGGGAACCGAAAGTCCAAAAGCCGCTTGTGACTCTCCTCCAAACCCTTGGAGAATCGCTGACGGATGAGAAACGACTGAAACGAATACTGAAGCTCGTTGCTAAGACCCTTGACATCCTTCAAGATAAAGGCATCACGAAGGTTCCAGAACAGCGGGTTCCGGTCTCGCTGCGTAATGTTCTGCTCAGCCATGATAAAGGCCTTTTCCAAGACATCCATAAACAGAGCGGCCTGCTTGTCGAGCTCTTCCTCCCCGACGCCGGTGACTGAGACGCTGGACCGGGAAAACTTCTCGAGGACGCCCTCAAAGCGGTTAAAGACTGTCGATCGAAACATGGCATGGCGACCCTTCCCAGCATTTTTCGATTCCCACTTCATCCTCGGCTTGTGACCCTTGCCATGGTTTATCTAAAAAGTATTAAGTCTAAGTTCCTCTGCATTAAAAAAAAGTCAACTCACTTGACTAGGCCGTCGACCCTTGAAAGGATTTTTCTGCCGTGGGTCTACAGACGCAGCCAGCATGGCCTTGAGCTTGCCTCTGCTCATGGGATTTTTCGGAGGAGGCTCAGTCTTGGTCTTGGTCTTGGACGTATCATCGTAGAATCTCGGAGTCGTCGAGAGCGACCGCCGTGTTGCTGCTATGTGACATAGTGGAGGCCGCACAACTCCAGGTCGGAGCGGAAATCTCATGACGACGGCCTGACGGACGATCCAAACATGCCCCCTCGAAAGAAGCACTGGAAAACTGTCAGAGGATGCATTCAATTCGTCACTTTAGGCGGATGCGACTGAAATTTGCCATCATGAGAACGCTTCTCATAAAATTTCCAAAGATTCGGATCATCTGTTTCGCCGTGATCCGGTTCAAGTTCGTCGAGTGGGGCTTCATGCTGATGACGCTCTGATACCTGCTGTAGCTTGGTTCGAGAGCTTCGGAAGTTGTACATTTTGTTATCGCCAGCATCCATCCCTATTTCTGCTTTCAACGCCTTTGGTCGTCTAAAACTCTCGCTTCCAGCTTCTGGCTCTTTCAGCAGATTGTCTGTGAATACTCTTCTCTCTTGTCGCTCGGGTGGTCCAGCAAACCCGCGTCCATCATGGCGTCGTCATCCACTCCAGCAACTCCTCTCCTCTAGTTCGTCTCCTTCTTGACAACCAGTAAGCAATTCAACTGACCATCTCTAGCTCGTGCATCGCGCACAACACCACCATCCTCTCCGAATGCACCACCTCGGCATCCTCGCAGACGTCGTCCCTGGCCTCCCTCATCCTCCCCAAGATCGAGCACACCAACCCTCAGAAGCTCACCTACACGCACGGCCAGCACCAGATCCACTATGTCGCCGAGGCTCCCTCCGAGCACCCAGACTCCCCTTCAGCCGGCGGGCTGACGTTCCTCGTCATCGCCGACTCGTCGCTCGGCCGTAGGGTGCCGTTCGGCTTCCTGTTCGAGATCCGCAAGCGCTTCTTCCAGCAGTTCCCCGAGAGCAGCGACTTCTCCGACATGCCCAACTACGGCGCGGCGTCGTTCAACTCGGAGCTCAAGAACCTCATGGTGGACTATGGCACCACGAGCGGTGGCCGCGACGACGCCATCGGCAACGCGCGCCGCGAGATTGACGACGTGAGGGGCATCATGACAAAGAACATTGAGAGTCTTCTCGAGCGCGGCGAGCGCCTGGATCTGCTGGTGGACAAGACGGACCGTCTCGGGGGCAGCGCGCGAGAGTTCCGGGTGCGCAGCCGGGGTCTCAAGCGCAAGATGTGGTGGAAGAATGTCAAGCTCATGGGTCTGCTTGCGCTGGTGGTGTTTCTCATCATCATGGCTATTGTCATTGCGGTCAAGAACGGGTCGAATTAAGGCGCGCGTGACATTTACCTGAGCTTTTTGAGCGTTGGGGCCGTTCCTTTGTATTTCCTTTGTTAACAACGTGTACTCCTATGGCGAACTAAGGACAAGAACCGAGGCGAAGGGTGTAATTATGCAACAAGGTCTTCTCTTTTGAATCAACTGATACCCAATTTGAATCTCAGCTGTCCTGTTCCCTTTTACTGAATCGTCTGTATCCAACTTTGGCCGTCGTGTTTCCTGCCGTCGTGAAAGCACCTGTCCAACTCGCCTAGTACCTATTTCACGTGCTGTTTCTTCCGCCCACATCTCACCCTCAGGATCTCCATCCAGAAATAGTCGGAAACCTCCAGACTTGGTCGCATGAATGATGCGCCGGGTATCATTGCATATCGCATCGCTTATCGAATAAACTGGTCGCTCAATCGTCGAATGCAAATCATCTCGGCGTCCCTTCCGAAATCCACCCTTCACAGCTTTGGTTTCCTCCTCTCACTCTCCTGATAAACATATCCCAGCGTAACAGGACTCTCCATCATCGTTCCAGAAGGAAAAGACACGGGTGCCCGACGGAACCGGTCGGTGAAGAAGGCTGGGTGCAGAGATGATGCGCAGGGGAGGCTGTTGAATCTCGGTGCTGAGTTGGGATGCTGCTGGGTCGCCATTGCGGATGGTGGAGGACAAGAGGTGCCCATGATGGAGTAGTTATCGGAGTCTTGAAAAGGGCGATTAAGAAAGAGTTATTCACATTCTCTAATAATATTGATCTTCTGAATGTTATTTAAGCTGATGCAATGAGAAAAGAGAGAAAGAATCGAGGTACAGCCCCCCCAAGTCTTTAACGCTGCATATCCCCCATTCTCCACGTGCCTCGGCGTGCTCGGTCGACACTCCGATCTTGCGTCGTCGCTGTCGAATTCCCGTTCCCACTTTCTGATGATGACATTTTTTTCTCTCCCTCTCTCTTTTTCCCCGCATGACTCGGCCCCGTCTTTAAGGCGGCTGCTGGTTGACTTGCTCTTTCGGGAGTTAACGCAAGCGATGCCGACATGGATTTCGTTATCAGTGGACATAATTTGCATAATATTGTATTAGTATTGCACAAGGTTGTTGCGGTCAAGATCTCGGACAAGCTCATACCGAGATTCCGAGATTTGATACATTACTGGATGCAGTAGTAACGGCAGTTCATCCATCGACAAGGTCTATCGCGACAAGGGTTTTGTGTTGGGCATTTATTCTCTTCATGTACATGCGTGGGCAGATAATCAAGAGTTGCTACATCCCACCAGTATCACCAGATCACAACCATCCCACACCTTTGATCAAAAATACACAATACACACTAAAATCCCCCGAGTAACAATTGTCCGTAATTCACGCCCATATGCCTATTTCTAACAAGACGCGCGCTCATCCAATACCCAACTCAACTCCAGCTTCTGTCCACCAAAACGCCATGCCAGTCCCAATGTACTGCTAGATCCCAGCAATAAGATGTACAACCGCAAGAAAACAAATGAAACTCCCATTCATCAACGACGCCACTGATCCGCAGGACTCTCTCGCTCCTCTGCCGGCGGTGTGAACCTCGGCCTGTGGTGGTCCTCCCGCGCGCGAGGAGCTGTATCCTCCTGTTGGACCTTTTGCTCCTCATCGCCATCCTCAAGGCTAGCAGGATTAAAGATCTTGTCCACATTGCCATCCTTCTCAATCCGCTGCATCAAGTCCTGGTCTCCTGCAAAGTAGACGCGTCGGATTGCCTGAACCACCAGATCCATGACTACGAGCGCCACCAGCTGCAGCAAGACAGACGTCCACCACGCAAGGGTGTGCCCAAAGTTGTGGATAAAGGCATTTCGAACAATGTAAGGACCAATGTGTTCCGAATACAATGCCGAGTTGATCAGCATCCAAAAGAACCATCCAGCGACAGAGATAATACATCCACCAAACGTAATGATCGTTTTGGTGTGCACTTCCAGAATCCTAGTAATAGTCAGTATGCAATCTCTCCAACTCTCAATGAGTACTCACAGGAGTTTAATGTTGATAAATACCACGGCAACAGTAAAGCCAACCATGCCCATTGCAAAGAGACTCGTGTCCTCGTCAAACAGCGTCTTGTCGTACTCGCAAAATGTAAAGTACCAGATGACGAAGCTTCCTGCAACACCCTGCACCATCCATCCGAAGTATTGCGTGAATCTGAATCCGAGGTTCCTCTGGCCAAACGTGTACAGCTCCGGCACCTTCATCAACGTCTCCGCCTTGAGGTCCTTCTCAAAGATACCGAGGAGAATCACCGGCAGTGACGTGAATGCAGCGTTGAAGACAGTCAAACTCCACGACTCGTAGAGTGACGTGCCTGTATATCCGTTGAAGCGCTGGAAGTGAGCCTGGACGAGGAAGAAAAGAATCTCCTTCCAGAACGTTCCGAGCACGTACTTGCCTGTCCTCATGTAGTTCCAGCGACCATGAACAAACAGTAGCTTCTGCAGGAATCTGAACTGAGCAATCGAAAAGTCCGAGATACGAGCGGCTTGAAGACCCTCGCGACCAGAGATACCAATGCCCACATGCGAGGCCTGGATCATACCAATATCGTTCGCTCCGTCTCCGATAGCCAAGGTCATGCACTTAGGAACATATCTTCGGATAGAGCGGACCAAGTTGGTCTTTTGCGAGGGAGAGGCTCGGCAGCAGATGACAGAGTCGACACGGACGACGAGGTCGTAGAAGAGAAGAGAGAGGTCGTCATCGTCGTCAATCTTGGCAAGGGTCTGCCCATCGACAACAACAACCGTGTGAGGAGCCATACCGCGAGAGACATCGTTGAGGGTCGTCGTAATGGTTTCCTTCAAGTCGCCAACAGTCGCATCCAGCACATAGACCTCCGACCAAGGCTTGCAAACGCGGGCAGATTGTCCAATGTTGATAGCCGTTTCACGCTTGTCGCCAGTGAGCATCCACACCTTGATGTTTGCCCGACGCAGCTTGTCAATGGTATCCGGAACTCCATCCTGGAGCTTGTCCTCGATGGCTGTCGCTCCGGCCAGCTCAAACTTCTGCTCAATGAGATCTCCAGCAGCTTCGATACGCTCCTGGCGATCCACAAGACTGGTTTCAGCCTCTCTATACTGCGCCTTCCACTGTCGATACGAGTCATCGTCAATGTAGCGGAACGCGTACAGCAGAGTTCGCAGACCTTCGCTTGCGAAATCATCAATGTGCTGGAAGCACTTTTCGAACACGGCGCCTTCGCTTGCTGCCACTGATTCATCAATCCTACGATCAACCTCATCAAGCGACGGCGCTCGGCCTAGACTCTGTCTCGGGCTCGACATTTCCAAAGATTCCCGAGGCGAGGCCATGTGCTGTTGCGAGTACTTGTTAAAGTCGGTCGACCGTCGACCCAAGCTCAGTCTGAGGCCTTCTCGATTGGAAGACTCGCCTCTTGAGAAACCAAAGCTGTTGCGAGGGCTACCGTAAGGATCCGAGGCCTGGGTGCTCATGCGTCGTAGGGCCCTATCCTGCTCCGAGACCTTGCGCACACTGGCTCGGCGTCCAATATCCTTCATCTTTTGCTCGGCAAGATGGTTCAGCCTCAAACGCTGCATAATGACGTTGTCGGCGCCCTTGCAAAAGACACAGATGCGGCCGTCAGGCATACGGATGATGATGGACATCCTCTTCCGCTTGCTGCTGAACTCAATCACATCCAGGACTTCATACGACTCTGTCTGGAGATTACCGTCCGCGTCTCGGAACTCGAGCTTGATAGCTTGCGCAGGCCTGTCAATGACCAGGAAACCCAGGTCCTTAGCAGCCTCCACGAGCGCCAACTCATCAGGAGAAGCGGCTTGGTACGCAATATCGCCGTCGTCCGTTCTCTCCGGGAGACAAGTATGGCAAAGGGCAATACAGATCAAAAAGTGCTTGGCCTTTCGTGAAAACGTCGAGTTGGGCTTCCTCTGTATGTAGTTGAGCAGGTCCTCCGTCTTCATGTCGGTGTCATCGGCGATGTGAACAGAGGATCTCCAGTGGCTGGCTGATCTGGTCGAAAGGGTACGAGAGGGCTGTGGTCTCTGGAGCCCGTTTCCTGCGGCGTCGTCGTCATACTCGCCATCGAAACCCTTAATCTTTGATTGGCCTCGCATCTTAGACTTGCCCTTCTTTGGTCGATCCAACTCTTCAAGTCGCTTGCGCATTGCTTCCTCTTCACGCTGGATATCCATGTCATGAAGACAAGCCACACCTGCCACAGACATTTTGCGGAAGCGCATGATGTTCTCCGTCAGAGTTCCCGTCTTGTCCGAAAAGACATAGCTGACCTGTCCCAGGTTCTCGAGAATCGTGGTTGTGTTGGCCACCATGGGTGTGTCAGTGGCCGGGTCGTACATCTCAGCGTCCTGAAGCAGCAAAAGCTGTCCCAACTTGATGATTTCGAGACTGATGTAGAGTGACAAAGGAATCAGGGTGTTGAACATGATCAAGAAACCAAAGAAGATCTCCTTCCAGGGCACGCTAGCGTTGTAAATGCCAGGCCGCCTGATGTAAAAGGCGATATCCTCAGTCCTGTCCTTCCAGAGGTAGTAGCCGATTGTCAGGCCCATGGTGAGCATGAGGACAATGAAGATCTGAACCAGAATCATCTTATTGATGACAGACTGCATAGCGGGCTTCTTGGCTTTGACGTTCTTGTTGGCATTCATGCGAATCTTGCACTCCTCGCCAGTGTTGACAACAATGCCAATGGCCTCGACGGTGTTCCGAAGGGTAGATCCACGGAAGACAATGTTGCTGTGCGATGTAGGAAGAGTCTCGCCGTCAATAGTTACACGGCCCTCGTAGGTGTAGAGGTCCAGGTTTGGGTTCTCAGAAACCACAGTAGCCTGGGTTGAGCGAAGTCCCTCCATCGTGCTGCAACGCTCAGCCAGCAAGGAACAAGCCTGCTTGCTCTTGAGGTTGGTTTCACCATCAAGAGCCATGGTATCAATGTAGGCAATGCCATTGGGGCCCGTGGCGTGCAAAAGAATGATATCAGCAGGCACAGGGTCGTCTCGACGGAGACGGATAACATCGCCGACACGGACATTCTGCCACTGAACTGACGTCCACTCGCCGTCGTCGCTAGTCTTTGCTGTGCTGACCGTGCCAGTTTCAATGTCTTCAAGCATGTGCTCTTCACCGTTTTCAGGCTGCCTCTCCTTCTTTTTTCTCCTCATCTTCTCGGCATGCCTGACTCGGCCCTTTTCACCAACACGGTCACGGTCACCCAGAATCCAAGCCTCGCTGCGGTTCTCGACACGATCAAGGATATATCGTCTGTAGTCGTCATAGCCTTCCTTAAGCATACTGAATGCGACAAACACGCCGAGAGGAGCGATGGTAGTCCAGCGACCAACAGTACTAAGACCAGGAATCATTTGAATAGTACCAACAACCAAGAAGTAAAAGTTTCCGAGCTTGCTGAACTGAAAGATGAGCTGCTTCGGGACGAAATCATAGACAGTATAGCGACTGGAGCGGATAAAGTTGCTGACATATGGTTTCCCGGAGCGCTCGTCGGTAAGCCCTTCTGGCTTCCGGTGATCGGGGTTGAGGGGAATATGACGGCCATCTGGTAGAGGCACAAGGGGTTTTTGACGGAGTATCGTCTCGAGGATGACCTTTTGGTGGAATTCGCCGAGCTGCTTGCGCGCGCGATCCTTCAAGGTAGGCTTCGCCTTGGGTCCCAATTTCCTCTGGCGCCTCTCGTGAAGGTACTTTTTGATGTCATCTCGAACCGACGACTTCGCATTAGTCGTCTCGTTAAAGTTCAAGCTGGCCTTGTCGGCAGGCGAGGTAAGAGACTTGTCGGTCCGGTCCATCGAGTAGTGCGGAACGCGCGGCAGGTCGCTGGACAGCTCAGTTCTGGATGGGATCGGCTGCAACTCGTAAGGGTCGCCGGTCCTCACTCGCGGACCTTCGTTATCAGGGTGGCGGGTGCCAGACCTCACGTAGGAATCGGTAGAGGTGCGCTGGGATGGGTCATTGTTGGGGTCGGTATGGGAGCGGCGCGAGTTTCGGGGTCGAGAGAAGTTTGTCGAGGTTCGAGGATAGCGCTCCTCTAGGGCGGCTAGATCGCGAGCTGCCTCATCGCTGGGGTCTTCGGGGTCGTTTCGCGAGTGAGACAGCCGTCGCTCGGGGTCATTTCTGCGGCCGGGAGCCATATTAAGATCGCTAGATCAGCGACATTTGGAATGGAGGTGGATGTGGAGGTTGAGGTCGTGGACGCGCCGGGTCTGAAGGGAAGGTTGTCAGATGAGCTCACAGCTACACCACTCGAAGCAGGTGAAGGCGGGAAGAAGATCAAAGGGAGAAAGAAGAGGACCGTGACGAGATGTCAAGTCGAGGTTGGGATACGGACCCAGAGAGAGGTTGACAGCCCGGTTGCACTGAACGGAGCGGAGGACGGGACGTACGCACCACGAGCTTTAGATTAGCAGGTACGGGGATGACAAGCTCAATGGTCAGTGCAATCCATGCGCCGGCTCGATACGGATGGCTCGCTCGTAATTTCACCTCCACTTGACACTTTAAGCATGGAGGATGTGATACCTATCTTTAATTGATAGATTGATTAAGCATTACTCAACTGTACGGTTCGAACAAAGACGCGACGACTTCAAGACACTTCTTTTTGCCTCCCCTTCGTTTCCCCTCAGAGCCTGCTTCCCTAGAGCGAGGCGCAGCAGAGACAACCCGTCATCCAACAACGCATCCATCGGGCTCCCGGGGGCTTATTGACAGCCGCTAGACATGCGTCATGCCCCCGACATCACACAGAGGCCACTCTATTGGCGGTGATGGGTCTTGATGGTCGCTAAATTACACCTTATTTTTCTCGCTACTCAAAAATAAGCTCTGGCCCAGTTTCAACTTGATAGAGGCTACACGACATGGTTGAGACTCGAGGAGCAAGACAATGGCATAGAGAAGCTTGACAAGCTCATCTCGATGATAACATTAGCGTCTACCTCCTTCACAATCACATTGTCACCCAGGCAATCTATCGCAGCCTCAATTGCCAACGCTGACCAACGTTATTGCACATCTCTCGCACGTGTAACCCCAAGGCTTGTCTGCGCCTCGAAATCCACGCAATCAATCCGCCAGCCACCTCACTCGAATCCTCCTCTGTCCCCCCTTTCACTGTCCCAAGCCTAAAAAAGAAAAATTAAAGCCAACCCGTAAAAACAGTTCCCAGCCAACGGGGGGGCTTCATCCGCCCTGTACTCCGTGATCCGTTCCTAGATGCCCAGCCCTCGGCGACACGCCGCGCTCCACCATCCCGGCCTCTTACACGGCCCGCGCGGGCACCGAAATCTTGAAGCCGTGTCCTACCATTCATTTGTGGCTCGTCGCCAATCGATCAAGCTCGTGTTGACCCTGAAACCGGAAGTGGGAATCTATTGTCACGGTTTCTTCTTCCTGAAACTGATAACGAGGCTATGGAGCATGGTCAGCCATAGAGGCTCAACTAGATATAGATGCTCGACCTTCGCTTTCGGTATCGTGCTCCCCACAACTCACCAACCCCAAGACATTAGCCAGCTTCCATATCCCACCTAGCACGGTCAGCCGCTTCCGGACAACCCATATGTTTCCACTCCGTACCTACCGAAATGCCATCGTCGTAACAGCGCGCTACGCAAACCCACGGCCTAGTCAACTCAGAACACTGTACGCCCGTTGTCTGCCGATCGCGCCATCACTCGAGGCTGCGCCTCGTAGCATTTGACGTCGTCCCTCTTTTAAGTAAGTACGATATCACTTCCGAGCAATCCGGCGGCGGAGGCGCTTCAAAGGTGACGGTGAACACGGTCAACAGCTCAGAGCAACGCCACGACGACGTCGTCACCGCTTCAGTTAACAGAATCAACACACAAGACATCACAGTCAGCAGAGGAAGCATTCTAGTGAACATGAAACCCATTTTTAATAACCAACTAGTTCCACCCTCGGCCAAGTCCATACCTTCGTGTCCAACTGTAGGCTTCTCCGCAATGGCACGTCTCGCCGACGTCCATCGCGGACAGCAATCCAGCTGCTCATGAACCTCCACTGAGTACTCGCAGTGTACCTTCAGACAGTAAAAAAAAAGCCAAGTCCCCCATTAAGTACGACCCAAGGACCCTAGCCAAGCCTCCTGGGCTTTCTCCCCAATATCCGACATGACGCAGTGAAAAGAGTAACCAAGAAACGGATTAAAACATCGTAGCCCCCTATTTTCTCCAGTAACAATGTGTGCGTATAGATTAGGTCCAAGACGGAAACGTGCGGTGGTCAGGCAACGCCCATCGAGGTTGATGAAAGGCCGAGCGCCATGACAAAAGACTTCTCGCCGAAAAAAAAAATGTTGAACAAGACCACCCAGGAAATAAACAAATCGCGGTAGAAGATTCAATTCGAAAGTATCGACGCGGTAAAAAAAAAACGGAAAATGTACGATCGCTGTGGTGTGCCCGACATACATGACCGATGTCCAAGAATTGTATCGTCATGCAAGTTCATCATGGCCGTGGTTTGGGGGAGGAGAATAGAACCAGACTTGATACACAGTCGGTATTAGACCTGGTAATAGTTTGAGGGGGAGAGGATAGTTGTTAACGAGGAAAGCCACCCCGAAAATGGGCGCGAAACGAGAAAAAGGAGATCCCAATGGTATAAGTTGCCGCAAACGCCCTGATATGAGACACACAAAAGAAACACATCGTTGACCCAAGCATCACAATACCTCCAGCTCACTGGGGAACTTGGGGCATTGCCTCAGGGGACAGGCTTGCAGGGTCCACGGCATCGAACTGGACAAGTTGGTCCATGTCCAGCTCAGCCTGTTGGTGCCCGAACCCAGGCGATGCGGTGTGCATCGGCAGGTTGATGGTGTGCTTGGAATACATCTCGTTGAGGCTCGTGCCATCCTCGGAAACAGCGCACGATCCGTCGTTGACGGGGTAGAGATCAGCCGAGCCGGGGCGGCCCATCATAGTCATGGGTGGTGACTGTTCAACAATGGACGGCTCGCCGGGGCTGTTAAAGGGGAGAGGCGAAACAGATGTCGGAACACCCGTGTCAGGGTTAACCATGGGCGAAAGGAACCCGGTGCTGTAAGGTGTGTTGTAGCTCGACTGGGGCATGCCGTTGGGATCCGGACCAGGTGGGAAGAAGCCTGGGCTGGGAGGGAACTCAGCGGGGGACGCAGTGGTGGCCGACATGGGGTACTGTCGCATGTCCAGGCCAAAACCAGCCTGTGTATCGATGCGCAGGTTGGGAGCCATGTTGGTGGTGGGAGGCTGAGGAATAGGGGCGAAGATGTTGGGGTTGTGCTGAGGAGGAGCCATCTCGCCAGGAGGCTGGATGTAGAACGAGGGCATCGGCTGGTTCTGGAACATGGCGAAATCGACAGGTCCAGGGACGGATCGACTACGCTGACGCTTGTGTCCAGCAGGACCAGGACGCATACCCGAGTGCATCTGGTGGATTCCCCATTGCTCCTGGAACATGCCCACGTGTGGTTGAAAGCTGGGCTGCGACGAGGGACGCGCAGTCGGCGAGACAGGGGCCGAGACGGACAGCGCATGAGGGTCGCCAAAGGGATGAGGGTTGTGGCGGTTCATGAAGGACTCGAGAGAAACGAGCTTGGCAAGCTGGCCGCTGAGAACCTTGGGGTTACCGCCGAGGTGGTGAACCAGGCACTGGGTAGCCTGGAGGTCTTCAGTAAAGTCGCCGCACTGGAAGAAGCCGTTGGTGGTGGGCGAAGAGTCCATGAAGAAGTTCGGGGGCCTGTTCAACTCAATGACAATCCCGCCGAGCTTGGTAGGGTCTCCCTCGCTGTTCTCGAGGAAGATGTTCTTGATGTGTGAGAAAGGATACTCGATCTTGTACCCAGCTTGCTCATTATTGATGTAGTAGGTCATGGTGCACTTGTCAGGAGAGTAGAAGATGATGAGATCCATCGTGTTCTGTCCCACGCGAGTCCACTTTCCGATGCTGAGAGACCGGCAAGTAAGATGGTGAATCACTGCGTACGAGTCAGCACTCAACTGTTTACATATGACACTCTCAATCGCAACTTACAAACTTTGCCCTGGCCGCCTTGGTCACCGCCGAGGAGCATGTTGCCGTGGCCAAAAGGCACGAGTCCAGTTCGTCCGAGATAGCTTCCACCGAGTCCCTTGCCAGACTCCATAGCCTGCATGGCGAGGTAGGCTCGCATGGACTCGGGGATCGAGTCAATATCCTCGCCCGTCTCCAGGCTCTTCTTGGCCAACAGCTTGATCTTGGCTCGCCTGTCTCACTGTCAGCAAGGCTACAAATAGGTTAATACAAAATCCACTCATACCTGTTCTGGAACCAGATCTGAACAGACCTCTCGGTCATGTTGATCTCCTCGGCAATCCTCTCACGAACGGTAGCGGTAGGTGTAGGGTTCTTGTTGAACTCCATCTCCAAAGTTGTCAGCTGGTCCTGAGTGGCACGCTGTCGCTTCTGGTTCTTCTGCTGTTGAGTGAGGGTGCTCTTGCGGGGAGGCCGTCTTGATTGGGAACCGCCGCTTGCTGAGGGAGAGGGGGTCTCCTTCTTGATGCCGGCAGAGACGGGAGTCGGGACGGAGTTGGAGGTGGTAGAGTTGGGGGTGGAAACCCCGGGGACAGGAGTGGACAAAGCCACGGGTTGCTCAACCTCGGTGGCCATTGTTGCTAAAAATGATCGCTTTTAGGCAATCCCCTCCTTGTTAGATTATAAATGGGTTCAAACGAATGTCGAAACTGGTGAGTGTCGAGTCGGAGCAATTGCAACCGGATGTCGTCGAGGATGCTTGATCACTGGGAGGCGTGTCAAGTAGCGACGAGTATTATCGGTGGATGAGACAGCGACGGGGCCGAGTAGTCGACAGTGATCGGTACAAGGAACGTAGAGAATGATGGTAGATTTGGTGGTAAGTAATGAGTGTAGTCCCAATTCCGTATATCTGGAAGGGGAGGCTGTATAAAGATACAGGATCGTATAAGGCGGATTGGCCGGTGGTCTCGAACGTTGGCGACGTTGGAACAAAAACGTTTCGGTCGCGAAAGAGGATCGAGATGTTAGAGTCAAGCCCAAGGAAAGGAACGGTCCCGGAAAGAGTGACGGGTACCGAGTTGGCTAAAGATGGAATAAGAAGAGAGTGACTTAAAGGAAAGAAAAGAATGAACAAAAAGGGCGAGGGCGAAAGAAGGGGAAGAAGCGGTCACAAGGAGCGGACTGGCGATGC
>JALLKD010000185.1:0-33411 GCA_023509735.1 Fusarium liriodendri | reverse complement strand
GGAGGGGAGGGGCCTATTGTTGTTCGTCCCGATCTTGCCGTAAACCGCCTGAATGTTGCGATCCGTCCAAAAGTCTCGAGGGCCGTGGGCTACGCTTGAGCGGGCAACCATGAAACTCTCTACGGCCCCTGCATCCAAGCTCTGGTGCAGCCCATCACGGCCGGCCCTCTCCACCCCGGTTGAATCTCAAACAGCAACGGGGTAAAATGTGGTTAGCGGGTGGAAGAAAAAGAGTCTGGGTCATGGACTCGAGAGGCGTCGGATTCCTGCCCTTGGCTTTTTTTTTGCAAGGCTGGATTCGAGCTTGAACTGGGTCTGGTAGCTTGGACAACACCCTCTTCAGCAAAGATGTGTGATGCATTCCTGCAGATGTCTGGATGCTGTGACGACGGAGTGAGATAAGTTGGGCGCCAACCCACGAGTTTTGACTCTGGTCGTCTGCTCGACTTGACTTTTTGTCAGATTCACTTGAACCGAATCATTCATTGTCCTCTAAACAAACGTTGAAACGAAACGCTTTTTTCTCTCTCGAGTTTTTCTTCATCTCCACCACTCCTGATCCAATCACGGACTCGGTTTCTTGCAGGTCTCCGGCTGGCCTTGTAGGATCAAATCTCCATCCATATCCATCAAAGGCCGTCAAATCACACCCACACCCCGTCACGGACGCACGCACTGGGGGCCGCCACAAGCAAGGGCCGGGCGGGCTTTTCTGGAGGACGCATGCCCATTTGCTGGGGGACAACCAGGGACACCCTTCATTTCGGGACCTCCCTCACGACCTCAGAGGCCTCTACTGGCTTGCTGCACAATTCGCACTACAGAGGCTTCGTTGTACGGACTTGTACAGCACTATTGGATTCCAGGCCCCGGAAGAGCCTGGGTCGGTTGGCTGTGGTCCCCTCCGAGATCTCGCCATTTCCACACCTTCTTCTCAGCTCGGCTCAGCTCCATTCTGTTCTGTGGCATTTCTCTTTCAAAGCTTCTCCCCTTCTGATTCACCTCGTTTATTGTTTTCCATTCTCCCCGCATTGCTGGACACAATCTCACTGTTGATTCGGCCGCTCTTTTTGACCAATACTCCCTTCTTAAAAAATACGAGGCTGCCCTTGCTGGACCAGGCCCGCTGTCCTCTTGGGAAAAAGGCTCTTATTGCCCCTGACTTATTTTCTCGCCCGTCAGCAGACCTGACCTGACTTGACCTTTGTCCTACCTTGCCTGGCCTTGCCTTACCTTTCACCCCAGCGCCTGATCTGACCGTGACCGCGTCACGTCTCCTCTGCCGCTACTACCGCTACCGCCTGTTGTTGTATCTGTCTCTGCGTAGGGACTCGACAGCCACTGTTTTTGTTGTTTCGATCGCGCCGCGCGCAAAAAAAAAAAGACGGGACTCTTTATCGAATCACACCGCGGCCCCTAGGCCAACTCTCTCTCCACAATCGAGCGTCCTCCTACTGCGTGGCTACTGCGGTACCTACAGCGCAGCACTGTAAGGTTAGCTTACGCTACATTCGCTGCGCCTGGGTTGCCCCTTGTCTCCGCGTTTCTCTTCCCCCCCTTCTCACCCACTGCTCGCTCACCCACTACACGCACGGCGGCGCATCCTCCTCTTCCCATTCCAGACCGTCCGTCCATCCAATTCAATCCTTTTCATCCATCTTACTCTTCTTCTCCCACTAAAAACCCATCCAACTTTATCCCCGTGGGCTTTGATCCCCCAACTTTAGTCGCTCCTTTCTTCTTTACTGCTTACTACTTCTACTTCTCTTTATCTATCACTCCCCTCGAAAGCCAAACTCCCCCCCCCGACCGTCAGCCGTTATTAAAAACGCCCGCGAGGCTCCTTCGATCGACAGCCGACAGCTTCGCCTGGCCACTTGCAGCGCGCTCGAGCACAGCCTCTTCCAGCCATTCTCGTCGCTTTTCCTTGGCCGAATGCTCCGGTAGCAATCGAGCCCTACCTACGCCCAGCTCATCAGCCAATCTCCAACCCAAGAAAGCGCCTCTTGAGTCCCAACCACCGACCGGCCTCCGCCAACTTGATTACCTCCTCCTTTCCTTATGCCATCGTACTCGGTCACCTCGCCGTCGCTTCAGAAAATGGACAACTCGAGAATGTACGGCCAACGCAAGGGCATCCAGATGAGCAACATCCTCGGCGACCCCTTCGCCCTGGCCACGTTGTCCATTGCCATGGTGCGTCTTTCTGCTGTCAGCTCACTACGAGCGCATCGCTAACTTGTCCAGCTTGCCTGGTGCATCACCTTTGTTGCCTGCATTATCGGACGGATACAACAAACTAATGATTCGCCTTTCCCGACATTCGCCTGGTGGGGATGTATCTACAGTCTGTGCCTGATCGTCGGAGTATTTGTCGTTATTGGAAGCGATTCTGTCCATACCTACCATGTCGCTGTTACCGGTTATCTCGCTGCGGGAATTGTCCTGGTCTCTTCGGGCGTGAACCTACTCTTGTACTCTGATAGCGGTGCGCGCGAGGCTGCCTCGGCCGGCTTCATCCTGCTGGCCATGGTTATCGTAAGTAGCATCTCAATTCAATTGAGCGCGCGGCTAATAAACCCCACAGGTTATCTGGACGTTTTACTTCGGATCCAACCCTTCATCGACCCCCCGAGCCTTCCTCGACTCGTTCGCCCTTGCCAAGGAGTCAACCACAATTCACCGATCCACGATGAACGGCTACGGTGGTGGCGGCCGCCCTGAGACATCCAACTCTGTCCAGCCTCCCCAGATGTACACTTCTGCCCAGCTCAACGGCTTCGAGAACCCTTCCCCCGTCGGTGGCGTCTCCCAAGTTGGAGGCCGCGGCTCAGCAGTCCCTCAGAGCTTCACCAACTCAGTCATGCAACCCAAGGCGACAAACTCACCCGGAGCCGACGCCGAGGTTGTACCACCCACCGAGTACCCCTACCGGGCAAAGGCCATCTACAGCTACGAGGCCAACCCCGACGACGCCAACGAGATCTCCTTCTCCAAGCACGAAATCCTCGAAGTCTCAGACGTCAGTGGACGGTGGTGGCAAGCGCGCAAGGAGAATGGCGAGACGGGTATTGCACCCAGCAACTACCTCATCCTGTTATGAGCAACGATCCACGCAAGGATTCACTGGGATACCCGTTCGACGACCGACATCAGGGCCGTCGAGCACCGTCAGACCCACGCACGGGCTGCTCGTTCATTGTTTTGTTTTATAACGTTTTAGAGTCACGACTCCGCGATTTGGTTCAGTACTGGGATGGGAAATATGTTGGATGGAGTATATTTGGGACGAAACCCCTTTTTTGACAAAACGGCCCACGGCGCTTGGCAGTTGGCTTCATTCCCTTATTTTATCTTCGAATGTCTCCTTTTTATTGTCCTCATCTCTTGTTTGTTTTCACTTCATTTATTACCCCCTTTTGTGAGTCTACAAGGATTTTGACTCGATCGACTTTGCCGACTTTGCAGGCGAAACAACGGCCGTGGCCGCTGGTGGTGCTGTATGAGAAAAAGCCAAATGCGACTGGGGATCCAAACTTGATGAGGAAGTCTCGGGGTCATTGCCTGAGTCGACTGTTTGACGAGGGGGCTGTATTTGTCAATGGAATCTGGAAATGCCAGGTGCAGATATGGGCAGTACCAAGACGAGCTGTAGCTAGAATGAGGAGGGATCATGGTATCCTTTCGCCTTTGGTGAATACGACGACTATTGGAATGAAAGCACTCAAGATCATGTGTGAACAGGGTTTCTTCCGGCGGGTCTATGGATCATAAGGTTTACGCGCGGCAGTCTGGATAGAAATGGGTATCAAATTCATGTCCCAACTGGGGGATAGTGGGTTTGGATCTTGGGCATCTCTAGCGCCTGGACGGCACCCGTCCACAAGACTCTGGCCAGCGAGTTCCGGATCAACCTTGACACTGGCCGGATCGGCGCCGTCTAGCATCTTGACGTGGCCCGCTGTATGCCCGGCGCCGATCTCGCTTGCGTGTCGATCCACGCGTCTTTTGGACGTGAGCGGTCTCCATCACCAGATCTCATCCTGGCCGCGTAGATCCCCTTTCCAGTGGGCACAAGCTTTTCTAGTATTCTGAGTATCCTCTCTCGGCCCGATCATCACCCCTCAAGCCGCTTCCTCAGTTCCCTCTCCTTCTGTAGCACCTCGAGCTCGAGCCTCTCAACGCCGTACCTCAGCGCCTCCTTCCTCTGCCGGACGGCCCGGGCACGGAGCCTCTCTTCGGCGGTAAGCTTGCGGCTGCCGGAGCCGGCGCCCCTCTTGGGCTTTGTGTCAAAGTCGTCGTCGGGCCGGGCGAGGCGGCCTTGCTGTAGCTCGGCACGGGCTTTAAGGGTCTCGATACGGCGCTCTTGACGCTCGATCTGTGAATCAGCACGCGCGAGGAGGAGGGCGATGTATGGGCCTATGTCATCGCGGAGGGAGGCTTCTGCGGCGGCGAGGGTTGGTTGAGGGATGAGTTCGTAGTGCTGGGGCGGTGTTAGCATTGCTTGAGCGGAGAGTTGGGGGAGGTACTCACGCGGACTGTCTTGAGAACATTCACCAGGCGGGGAAAGTCGGATACTCCATTGTCGAGGGTTTCGACTGAGGATTCGAGAAACTTGAGGGATGTGCGGAGGGATGAGACGCAGTCTGAGTACGTCGCGAGGTTTGCGGCGGCCATCGTGGGGTTGTCGCGGGGTAGAGCGGTGGGATTGTCAAGGTGTACCGAAGGCGTGAGAGTATTCCGAGTGATAAAATGAATGTGCCGATATCCAAATTGCCTGGTTAGAGTTTTGCAGCGGAAAGAGAGCGATTCAAGATTGCGCTGGGGAGTATCGAGGTAGAATTGGTGATTGTTTTGATTCAACTTGTTTAGTCGTGAGCCTCGCCAGGCGTGATGATGTCTGTGCACGGGCCAGCTGCCAGGGGTTGAGAGCCAAGTGGGGCTGTCTCTTTATTTGAATCTCCATGAGCTTCAACCATTCTTTGGCTTTGTTTCTCTCTTTCGATAATCATTCAATAATCTCTTCCAATTCTTAGCGAATACCATACTCCTGTCTCTTTAATATGCCGCGGGGGAAGGCAAACTACATCATGTTTGCATGCTGAGTTAGAATCATACCAATGGCTGTGTTGACAAGGTCCCAGATTTCATTTCATGTGTCACAGTGATGACCGGGCAGCCACATCGACATTGTGAGTACTGGTTCAATGATTGCTGTGTCTACTCCGATAGGTCATTATGTGGTGTGTATCAGGTTGCAAACCTATGTCCCCACCTACCTGCCTGGGCATCCTCGACCTCCCATGGATGTCTTCTTGTAACTGTTCATGGCCTTGAAGGTGTTTATACTTTGCCGTCACTTTCTGCCGTAATTGAGACTATGCTGTAGTCCGTTTGACGTCTAATATACCCCATAGATCCTCATGTTCAAATTCTTTCGATACTTTGCCTGGAGTTCTTTGATTCTGGTGCAACGGACGATCACCCAAACATGGTCTAGGTTAGCTTTTGTCTTTCGCAGATGATTTATTCTCCTTTTCAACTTGACGCTTGTCTCGTTGTGCCACTTGTTGAAGTTCTCGTCGCTGGGGGAGATCAGGACTCGATGAATTGAGGCCATTTTGATGAAGAAGGACAATGGAAATGATAGAAACATCGGTAGCAAGCCAGAGGAACAAGCCAGGAAACATAGCCTCTCATGGAAAAAGGAAAGGTAGCATCTTGCACTGCGAGGCTCACCTTCCTGCTACCAACTTTCTATGATTATAGAAGCTTAAGTTTATCTAGATTTACGGTATTTTGCAGCGTTGGGGTTTGATGTTGCCGTGTGTCTCCGAGTGTGTTTTTTATGTACCAGACAATTATGGCATTGAAAAAATAGATTCTCCTTCCAATGACATCTTGGTCGTATACGAGATTAAATGATACAATTATAAGTACCTGGCAACATTGAAATGCCGACAAGAAGACAGAACATTACGAGGTCGTCCAATGAGATTCTACGCTCGCATAACGTTGATACAAATCGGCTGCAATTCTGTCAAATCTACAGCAACAACCGCCATGAGGACCATGTCGCATTGACACATTCCGACTCCCATAGCGGCATTTTGAGAATCTAATGCTGTAAAACACCGTTGAAGATGATTTTTATAAACGTAGGTGGTGTACTCCCGTGGTTTCTAGTAGGTTACTGAGGATGGACACTTGCATACCAATTCTTTGGAAATCATCTTTAATTAATCACCTTGCAGCGTAATCGTTCAATAAAGAATGAGTCAAAACTATGCCTGAACTTAGGTTATTCCATTCACTTTTATCTCATCGCCTCATCTAAGGTCTGTCTAACTCCTTCATAAAGGCAGAGAGTGAACGCATGATAAAAGTTGGATAGAATGATATTAAAACCTACAACTACCACACAGAGAACTACCAGAAAGAAGCAAATGAGACCCAAAACCTATACCTTATAAACAAGGCTACATAATTTGGTGTCAAGAATATCCTGCGGCCCTCCGCAGAGTCGTCCCTCAATATTCACTTCAAAATGCACTCCCTACTTCTCCGTTGGCACCACTTCCTCCTCTATCTACTTCGATTCATCCACCACATCCCACTGAGCTGGGAAATACTGGTGGAGCAAGTTGGCCTTGAGGAGACTGAATGGAGTCTCGCCGGCTGCATTCTTGGCATTGATATCAGCGCCATGTTCGACAAATTTCATCACCATTTTGACGATGTTGAAAATCCTTTCCGCGATATAGAGCTTGCGCACGCGCACCAGGTGCTGGTGTTTGACCTCTGAGGGCACCACTCTGTGAGCTCGCGCGGCGAATAGGTGAAATTGTATCACTTGCAGTATGTCGTCCGAGTACTCAAAATCTCCCCCGCATTTAGGAGCTAGCCGTTCCTAATGGCTCTCGTCTGCTAGCCTGGGCGTGATGGAGCATATTCGGTGTAGAAGCGTATTTCCTTCGATGGGATCGACTGCTGGCAGACCTTCCGCCGTGAGGATATCAAACATCTTGCGAGTAAGGTCCAGGGTTCCAAACTCGAGGTAGTTCTTGCATCGAGAAGGACTGAAAAGCGCGTCGAGACATGATGCCTTGCCCGTCATGTTCATGGCCTTACAAATAGGGGGGGCTATGTCCACAACCACCTTCATGTCATGGGAGTAGAGGTTGTCGATAGCCCATTTCACGACGGTCTCTCCATCAGGAGTGTTAAGGTCGTCAGGGAGTTTCATATGACGGAAGAGTTCTTTGAGCTTGGCGATGCGGCGTTCCCAAGAAGTCATTGCAAAGTAGTGACGGAAGGCGACAAATCCCAGCGCAATGTGACTGGGTCTGAGTAGATAGAGGTCAAGAGATATGTATAACCCTTCCTGATGTTCCTGGGCTGGCGGAAATCCCTGCAAGATACACTGGAAGACGTTGACCTTGGGAGATGACGTGAAGAGCCTCCCGGTTAGACTGACGTCTGCGCCGTTGTCGATGAGAGTCTTGAAACGCTCTGGCATGATCATGTCGCTGGTAGCAAACATCAAAGGGGTGAAACCTTCTTCATGAAGGGAACGCCCGTCGATGTTGCACGCCTCGAGTAAGTGTGGGCTGATCTGTTGCTTGTCTAACCCCATATCACTCGATTCCCGGACCCAGAGGCTTCTGGTTCTGCAGACGCTGAGGGCGAGAGGGTGCAAACTGGTGTCGTCTGTGAAATTCGCATCTGCTCCGAGACGGATCAGCTCCCCGATGGTGCGTTGGGCCCCGTCACGTATGGCGAGGGTTAGGGGATATGCCTTGTCCACAAGGGGTTTGTTCAGGGGGAACCCAGCCTTGACGAATGTTTCGAGGTAACGATATCTGACCGTGTCCCCGTATTGATAATTTATTACCACACCGAACAGTTGGTTGGCAAGGCCTGGGCTTATGAGTCGTATGAATGCCTCCCTCGATTCACCACTCTGGTCCTCAATTCCGAGTCGGTCACTCTCAACCAGCAGCTTAACAATTTTCTCACAATCGTTTGCCAAGGCTAGATACAAAGGGCCACCTGTAAAAGTAGTGTTCAAGAGGAATCTTCGACAGAGTTGTCGTCGACACCGTGCCCCTTTGCTGATCAGAAACTCCGCAACTCTGAAAAGTTGTTCACCTGAAGGATCATAGGCCAGACTGTTTGCGAGGAATACCTCCAGAGGTGTATACCGAGTGTTGGCTGGATCGTTGATGGCATCGGGGTCTGCTTTCACCAGTAGCTCTGCAGCCTCGACAGATCGTATGTGGCTCAGAGCTGATCGATGTCTGTAGAGTCGGGAATCCCAGGGCTTGATATTTCCAGGAATGACGACTCCTTTCTTCTCGACAACATGGGCACCATGCTCGAGCAGGATCTGTATGACTGCAACGCTGTTCGATCTTGTTGCGAGGATGAGCGCTGAGACTTCCCCAACGTTGGGCCCATTCTTTGGGTACATGACGTAGCGTCGGCTACTGTCGTTTTCGCAAAGAGGTTCGAAATATGGCCACCCAGTCCTGGCAGCATGGCTTGCCCGAGCCTCGGAAGTCTTTCGTGAACCAGGTTTTCCGCAGGTGCAGAAGTAGGTGTGTGGACTGACCCCCTTTTCAATAATGTACTTGACAAGATCCGCATGATTGTTGTCACAGGCCCAGAAGAGTGCGTTGCCTGTCTCTGAGGCTATGTCTTGTCCGATCATGAAGTCCTTGAAGATTCTGTGCAAGAAACGACAGGCAGATCCCAGCACCAGAAGGTCCTCGGTAGGAAGATAGGTAGCCAAGTGTACCAAGATCTCGTTAGGGCAATCGACGAGTAGGGATTTGGTCGCCTGCGAGAAACTGGCTTGGAGAGACTGTCAGCATTTGATTTAACGAGGAGAGCAAATAAGCTTTTGTTTGATTTACCAGAGACCCGAGGCGCCCCATCGCCTTCATCTTCGGGGGTTTCCATGAGAGCAGAGTACCAATATGAGCAGCGAAAGTAGAAGCAGGCTAAGGATAGCGAGGAGTGCAAATGGCGGTTTGGATTGAGGTGAAAAAAGGTTACTTCGGGAGGAGATGGGTAGGTTGGAGAGATAGTGATCTGGTGACGTTGGAAGAGGATAGGATAGAACGCTTCCAGCCAGATCTATGAAGCCATATTCTCTCTGGACTGGAGCGCTCGATGTGAAGTGATTCAAGGGGAGACCCCGCGAGAGAAATGCAGTGCGATTGGGAGAGGGGGTTAGGAGGGGTCAGAGGTGAAGTGGCAGAAAGGAAAGGAAAGCATTGAGAATTCCGGTGGGATTAAGCGAGCCCAGATAAGAAACAGTTAGCTCGCAGCCTGGTATAAAGTTTCTGGCGCCCCCAATAGTGAGCCAGGCTGCTGTGAATCAAGGACAGTGGCACATATCAAGCAGCTGTCGGCCGACTACTTTCTGGCACTGACAATCTGCCATGCAAGCCGCCTCAGGGTCCGCATTATTTGATACTCATGTAAATATACACAGGATCAAGTGATCTACGTACTTTTGAAATTTCAAATACTCAAATTTCTTCACCCTGAAGTGTGTATTGAATTCTGGCAGCATAGAGGTGACCAGAGTCTCACGGGGTACCTTACATGTAGGGACATATTCCAGAAAACAATCAAGTTTCTATTGCAGTGATTTTGAATGTAGTCATTGTTTATCACAGATGGTTCAGCAAACGAAGCTGTGATCCTCGAGAGAAAAATTAGAGGCCCGTTTTCCAACACCCCGGAGCATCTGCTGTTTCTAAACGCATTTAGATAATTACACACTTTATCCACATTATGCTCTCAAGATCAATGCAATTTTCTTTGAGACTATGTTTGGCGCATCGAAATACTGCCTGGGACATTGTCGCAAAATCAAACAAGCCCATCTAGCAGCCGTTCTTTATTCATGTCTTGACATCTCGAGAACCTTTCATCACTGAATTAACCAACCCCTGTAATCCAATGCTGAGTCTCCTCTTATATACGACACTGACGGTGCCAATGACTACAATCAACGTCAAGGTTGCTAAAGACGAGCCGTGAAGACCGATGGAGGTTGTAAGACAAGTCACGTGCACTCCCAGCTGGATGACGAAAGCCCCGGAACCGGTCCCACCTAATTCCAGCCCCAGCCTTGATGGTGGGTGGAGACGCGCGACAGGCAGGAGCCTCTTGCGTGAGCCTCGTCACTAAAGTGACCAGCTTCCTTCGACCAAACAAGGCCCCACGACCTACGATCAATCACATCAACTCCATCCACGAATCCCAGATCTAGTCGCCTCACCACGAGCTTTCTATACCGAAGACCTCACCTGTGGATAATACTGCGCGCTCCTCGTCATCATGTCTGAAGGAGCTTTGAAGCCCGAGAAGGACTTCTCCAAGGAGGTCGACCAGCAGCTTCCCGAAGCTGAGAAGCTGGCTGCGGTTGGTGTCCCAGCTCTGTATTGTCAGCCGAAGCTTCCACTGACTCCAAGTATAGTCCAACAACCTCCAGGGAGCCATTGAGAAGCTCGCTGCGCTTGAAAAGCAGACCCGACAAGTATGTCTGGCGCCCTTGCTCCCCATCCCCGCTAACCCAAACACCAGGCCTCCGATCTTGCGTCGACATCACGAGTATTGATCGCAATCGTCACACTATGCAAAAATGCCGGCGACTGGAGTTTGATGAACGACCAGACGTTGGTCCTGTCCAAGAAGCACAGCCAGCTCAAGCAGGCCATCACCAAGATGGTCCAGACCGTCATGGACTTCCTCGACGACACCCCCGACCTCAAGACCAAGCTTTCCGTTATCGAGACCCTGCGAACAGTGACAGAGGGCAAGATCTTTGTCGAAGTCGAGCGTGCCCGCGTCACCAAGATCCTCTCCGACATCAAGAAGGAGCAGGGCGATCTCAAGGCCGCCACCGAGATCCTCTGCGAGCTCCAGGTTGAGACCTTTGGGTCTATGGACAGACGGGAAAAGACTGAGTTCATCCTCGCTCAGGTCGCTCTTTGCATTGAGAGTGAAGATTGGACTCAGGCTGGCATCCTGGGCCGCAAGATCAGCACACGATACCTCGCCCGAAAGCCTAAGAAGACGGCCGAGCAACTCGAGAAGGAACAGAAGGAACGTGAGAAGAAGAAGGCCCGCGGCGAGGAGGTGCCTGAGGAGAAGCCAGATGACACAACCGACCTGAAGCTGCGATACTACGAGCAACAGATCATCCTTGCCAAGCATGAGGACAAGTACCTTGATGTTTGCAAGCACTACCGACAGGTTTTGGATACAGAGGCGGTCGAGGAGGATTCGGCCAAGCTTCGCCCTGTAAGTTCTTGATCCCTTGTATGGATTTATTTTCTAACCCCTTCCAGGTCCTCCAGCGCATCATCTACTTTGTCATCCTCGCCCCCTACGACAACGAGCAACACGACCTCCTCCACCGAATTCACAAGGACACCCGCAACACAGAAGTCCCTCCTGAGGCTGAGCTTCTCCGACTTTTTACTGTCCACGAGTTGATGCGATGGCCAGAGATTGCTAAGAGATTCGGCCCTCACCTGTGCAGTACGGATGTCTTTGATGTGCAGCCCGGTCAATCCAAAGACGAGAAAGCGCACCAGCGATGGCAGGATCTCCGGAAGCGAGTCATTGAGCACAATGTCCGCGTCATTGCCAAGTACTACACTCGCATCCAGATGGGACGCCTCACCCAACTGCTCGACTTGGCTGAGGATGAGACGGAAAAGTACATCAGCGAGCTGGTCACCTCCAAGACTGTGTACGCCAAGATTGACCGACCTGCACGAATCGTCAGCTTCGCGAAGCCTCGGGATGCTGATGACATTCTGAACGAGTGGAGTCACAACATGAAGAGCTTGCTGGGACTCTTGGAGAGAATCGATCATCTCATCACCAAAGAGGAGATGATGGCACGGATCCAGCCGGCTAAATAAGAACTCGGAGTCAGGATAGAGCGGTTTACAATTCATGACGGTTTGGGTGGTCTGTAATTATACAGGTTAGATAGGCCTCGGGATGAGGATATGTAACATGGCACTTGATGCATGAGTCTATCCGTTTGTCTATTGCATTCTATGGTCTGGTGTAAGTTTATCATGACGTCTACAGGTCCGCTTTAAGCTCTTTCTCTTCAGCATGTTGCTTAATGAAGCCAGCCAAGGGCATTCCCCATTCCTTGTTGACAGGGACATGGTGACCTCCAGGATGAACCATGACAAGAGGCTCCTCACAACGATCCACGAGAGCCTGACTGCGGCTCTCATCCACAACTGTGTCGAGACTGCCCAGGTAGTGCAAGGTAGGGGTCTTGATCTTGGGCTCGAAGCAGAACTGGAGGGAATCGGGTGTTGCCCAGAAGCCTGAGTAGAAGACACCAAACTTGAGAGGCTTGCCATCGTTTGCTTCTCTCAGTCCTCTTGCCCAGTCACCCTCCTTGCCCTCGGGTAGTGGCCGCTCCGGCTCTAGTGCTGCAGCAACAAGAGCGGCCATGGCACCGCCCTGACTGAAACCACCCACAGCGTCAATACTGCCAGCCTCACGGATCGCCTCAGCAACAGTCGCCATGCCCTCATCCAGAAGACGATAGTTGCCCGTAGCCTCGTCCTTGCGCCACCAAGCCCATGTGTCAGGCTGGTAGTCCTCGGCAGGGGGCTCCTCTGGTGGTTGATAACCGGGGATGTCCTCCGCGCTCAGACGGTTAGGAGCAGTGGCGTAGATGAGGACTGGGAGGAGAGAGATGGGGTTGAGAAGCTTGACGAGGAGCTTCTCAAGAGCGCGAGTCTTGGCACGGAAGAGAGCACCAGATTGTGTGAAGCCTGAGATTGTGAGCACATGATCAAGAAAAGTGAGTGTGAGTGTCCAGGGTAGTGTGCCGTCGAAGACAAGCTAAACAACCAGGGAGGTTCTGTGTAAGTCTAAAAAGCACTTACCATGAAGCATCAGAATCTTGACCTCCTTCTTAGCCCCCTTGCCGTTGGGCTTTTGTTGTTTCGCCCCATTGGGTCCCGAAGTGGCCGTCATTGTCGATAAGCAAACTCTTGAGTGAAAAGCTGAAAGACGTCTAGTCGCAATAGGTCTAGTGATGGAGAAGACTCCAAAAAGCAGACGCATCTATATATGTGGAATGTCTAAGTTTGAAGAGACGTTGCTTCGCCGTGTGAGTCGACGGGGAGTGAGCGATAGCGATGATTTGTCAGGATGAGATTTAATCCAGAAATCTTTCAAGGTTCCCTATCTCGGGCCGCTACACGACTCGGATCACGTTTGATCCCCACCAAAAGTGAACCGTGGTTAAGGGTCTTTCGGATATAGTTTTTGACTACAATGCGGCTCAATGGGCTATTTTGGGCATGTATTGGGTAGATTACCGATGTATGAGATATGCTTGAGTGTTGGGGGACAGGAATTACACGTCTTGGGGTCAGATAACTGATACATGACTCCTTTATCGCCAGACACCATGCGGAAATACGTCACCAATTTGCATGTAAACAAAGCTGTATAGTTAGCAATAATGGCCAATTGAAATATTTAACCGCCTGAGATATTCATGATTTAATCATCTGGCAAGTTCGGACCTTCGGAGCAACGCGTTCACGATCCCAATTGCACCCATCACATCCGGCAACCCGCGTATATCGTTCGATAGGTCAATTAAGCCCCTTTTGCGACTCTATGATACAATCCCATCTCATCTCATGGACCCTGGCCTCGCGCTCGGGCAGATCTTTCATGCAGTTGCTTTGACGAAATCCCATCTCCTTTCCGGACCTTAGTGACCACCAGTCTTGGCGTTGGGGTTGCGAGGGTCGTTCTTGAACTCGGCGGCTAGTACTCTTGTCAGTCGTCGCATTCTGAGGGGATTTCTTATTTCCATTGGGGGGAGTCGTACAGTTCATCATGGCGGTCTGGGCAGAGTTGACACCGTAGGCAATGACAACACCTGTATCCTGAATTAATTGCTATTCCAAAACTCATCGAAGCATCAATCGGAGTCGGGCGCGTGGGGAAAAACTCGTCGAGGGAACGGTTTCGTCGGGCGAGCTGCGCAAATTGACGTACCGGCAGCGAAGAAGGGCCAGTAAGGCTTCACTATTCGAGGGTCAGCGGGAACTCGATTTCGTCCGGACGAGGGGGGATGAGTCGCAATTGGACGTACAGAAGGGAGCGTTGAACTTCTTGAGGGGTTGAACACCGAGCCAAGACATGATGACGGATTCGTGGGTATCGTGCGAGGTAGAGGTTCGGGTTGATGGGAGTTTCGGCAGGGTGCTGCTTTGAGATTGATTTGAGAGTCTTGAGAACGAGCCTTTTTCCGAACGGCAGACCCAACAAGCTCCGAGCGGGTTCTGCCGAAGCCGAGCCCGGAACGTTTTCTGGGTGCCTGGTTGTGTGCCTGAGATCTAAGGTGTTAAGATCAGGAGGCTGAGGGTACGTACTTCAGTAGAGCGGGGCATGCGAGCTGCCGGCAACCGCAGAAACCAATGCACCGAACCCCGCGTTTCCAAGGCCACGCTAAGCATTCACACGTGATGGCAACCTTGCAGGTGACATCATCGGGAATAGAGCTCCAGCTCCATCAAGCTCCCCAAGCTTTAAGAAGGGGAGGATACGTACTCAACTCAACTCAAACCTTCCCGCCCAGTCTTGTCTTGTCTCCTCAAATTCAGCCTATTCTCTCTCCTCTCTCCCCCTTGTCTTTTTGTCTGTGCGACAACAAAAGTCTCGTCATCACACTCAAACAAACACACACAAACAGAAAGTGCGGGGTGATAATACCTGTACAGTAACATTCCTGGCACTGTAACCCGAGCGCCGTTCCGTCCCTTCAACTCCTAACCATCCATCCAATCTTGTCCCCCGGCTTTTTTCTAAAAACCCTTTTTTTGCAAGGGCAAATTACTGTGCCTTCCCGCTCCTGCTGTGCCCTCCAGAAACTCTTGGGTTGCCACCAATTGTTACCCTGACGCCAACCAGCTGCTTGCCGCTGCCTTGTCTTCTGCTTCTGCTTCTGCCTCCCGCCATCTTGAAACTCCATCTTCGGTCCATTTTCCTCCTTTGAGCATCTTCCCCCGTCTTCTCGTTCGATTTTAAGATCTTCCAAACGTCGAACCTTTTTTGACGTTCACACCATCTGAGAGATCGTCATTCTTCTTCCTCCAACTGCGCCCGTGTCATCTTTGCCAGACACGCGTTGCGCCTCCGCTCTTCATACTTTACCCGTACATTCCAAACTCTCAACATCCAAGATGCTGAGTCGCCAATTCGCACGCGCCGCCGCCGTCACCCCGCGTGCTGGCCTGCGAGCTATCAGCTCTACTGCCGCTCGTCTGGATGCTCACACGCCTTCCATGGGAGACGTCAACCCCTCGCGCGCCGCCGTCGACACGTTCAACCAGAAGCAGAAGGCATTCCGCGAGCACCTGGTCGAGGCACAGAAGGAGCGAGAAGCCAGTGAGTTGTCTGCCCGCCAGCAATCTGCTAACGTTCCGTTCGCCAAGCCGGACGAGGGCTTACAGAAGGACGACGCAGGACGAACCGCAGAGGTCAAGGAGCCAGAGCCCTCCCGCAAGGCTGGGCCTCTGACGAACCTCATCTACGGCACAAAGGAGGGTCGTGAACTTGACGCCCAGCTCGAAGCTAGCTTCAGTCAAGTTCTGGCCCGTGGCAAGTATGTCCACTCGATCGTCTTCCACGAGGTCAAGCCCGAAAAGGTGGACGAGTATGTCGACCTCGTGGGACACTGGTACCCCAAGATGGCCAACGCTCCAGAGAACAAGGTGCATCTCGTTGGTAGCTGGAGGACAGAAGTCGGCGACTGCGACACGTTTGGTATGCATCTCCCAATTCCTTCTTTCCAAAGCCGAGGTGCTGACTGAATGCGCGGGGTAACAGTTCACATCTGGGAATATCAAAAGTACGAGGGCTACCACCAGTCCCGGCACTCCATCACACACCACCCCGAATTCGCCGAGTTCGATCGCAAGCTCAAAGGCATGATCAACTCCAAGAACATCTCGCTGATGCAGGAGTTTTCCTTCTGGCCGACTACCCCTCCACGACAGCTCGGTGGCGTCTTTGAGCTGCGGTCTTACACACTGCATCCCGGCAACCTGCTCGAGTGGGAGACGCACTGGCGACGAGGCCTCAAGGCCCGCCGCGAGGTCATGGAGGGCGTGGGTGCTTGGTTCGTTCAGGTTGGCGACCTCAACACTGTCCATCACCTGTGGCAGTTTGCCAACCTCGAAGAGCGCCGTGCCCGCCGTGAGCAGAGCTGGCAGGTCGAGGGCTGGAGTGACACTGTTCACAAGACAGTTCCTCTGATCCAGAGCATGAAGTCGCGGGTTCTCATTCCCATGCCTTGGTCTCCCGTGGCCTAGACGCCCAGTTTGCGGCTGCTAGCACGCTCCTGATGGAGTGTCTCAGCCAATTGGAGCTTCGTCATGTCGAATCGGACCCGGGCGACTCGACAATGTCTTTTTTGCACGAGATTAGAGGTCATATTGTTCATGTTCTATGCATAATTCCTTTGTACTGTGTCATTATTGTGTGTTTCTACGGACTTAGCGGAGGAGCGACGGAACCGGACCATGAATTGCATCCATGTACAGGTGTCATCTACAGTTCTACAGATTCAGTCAGATCAAGTCAGATCAAGTCAGATCAGATCAAATGGAACTTGAAATCCAGACAATCATGCCCAACGAATAAATTGGTGCCGATTCCAAATGCCCATCAGGGAAGCTCAACTGCGAGCTACAGGGGTCACAGTAGCCACTTTCACCACAACGCCAGGGTATCCAATCAATTTACATGCAAGCCTGCTCACATGGCCTCCCCCTCAATGTCAGTGTTCCTACGAGTCGACGCTGAGAACCTCTGACAGATTCCTCCGCGCCTGGCCGAGCATGTGACTGAGGAAGCCGAGCTTGGAGTGCAGGGAGATGAGGCTCGGATCTGCACTTTCGACGCGCACCTTTTCCCGGACATAGACTTCCTGCACATCCTTGCTCTCCACGTCGGCTGCCGACGATCTAGGCTCTGGGGTATGGCGCGCACTGCCCCGCTTGGAGCCCCCGGCATCGCTCCCCATGGTACTGTACCGGAAAACGGTGTCCATCTCGTCGTGTTCAAGCCGACGGAAGGTTCCGATGGCAAGGCCGAGTTTAGTTCCAAAATGGACGGGTGCATCCGCGGGTTCTAGAGCGCGTAGCCAGAGCACTATACAACTCTCCTGCAGGCCGAGATAAAAGCTGAAGTTGGGCCCCGGGGAGGGCTCAAAATGGTACGACGGACATGAGCACGTCTGCCAAGCAGGGTCGGCATCTGTCAGAGGGGGACCCTTGAGAAGTGCCACCGAGTCAGAGAGGGAGTCTGCGAGGATGGCGAGCGTGGAAGCGAGGTCGCGGGCGTCCTGCGGCTTAGACAAGGTGATGGAGAGGAGATCAATGGATTGGTTTAGGTACGCATTTAGCGAATCGAGGGCCTGGATGTGAATGACGTCGGACTGGGAGAGCGACAGTGTCTGGGCGGGTATCGTTCGAAGCTGGAGATGTAGATGCTGGGGGGTTCAAAACGTCAGCTTGCAGGAAACGAGGCTGAAAGGTGTGGGGAACAAATAGGCTCTTCTTACCCCTTTGACGATGCGAGTGCCGACGCGGGTGAGCGTTCCCTTTACTTTTTCGTTGCGATGCGTGCTCATGACGAGGGTGCTCCCCGGGTCGATGGGAGCGAGGAGCGCATAACAGTCCTCGAGGCCATGCTTGAGATCGCGACAGATCTGCAGCGTCTCCTCGACGATCCAGTCCAGCTCGCGCGCCTTTTCAAGATAGATCAGCATGATGTGTGCTTTCCTGTCCTGCGCCTCGTGATCTTTCTTGCGCTTCCGTATTTCCTCGTCATCGTACCTGGGTCTCGGCGGCTTTAAGCCTAAGTTCGTCGGGGGAGATGGAAGGCCAGATTGCAATCGACATGATGGATGAACGGCGCCTAGTATGAACAAGTGCCTGAGTAGGCAGCCATGAGATCGGGGTAGGGGGATAAGCGGCGGTCGTTTGGGACGAGGTTTTCGGTGGAGTGATTGCTTGATGATGAGCGAGTTGGAGATGGAGAAATGTCCCGAAATGGACTGAGCTTGGATGGAGCTCCCAAGTTTGAGTGACGTTTGGTAGCGGGCCGTTGGTGCAGTAGCGCAGGAGCATCAAGGCAGCTGCGCCACAGCAATTGTGGCGCTCAGAATGGAGAGCATTGTACTTGGAATTAGGACACGAGAGAGATATCCAAGGCAGTTCATGTTTAAAGAGAACAATTTATTTATCGATGTTTATCTATTTAATTCACAGATTCAACATGGTCGAGTTGAGCGCTCACTTATGATGGTTGTATAGTCAGGTATTCAAGAGTGGGGTGGATCAAACTTTCAACCTCCAAACTGTGAGAACCTCAACTCATTCTCTCTCACTCAAAAACACTTCCAAGGCGCATATCAATAGTCCCCCTTAGGCAACAGGCGAATCATACAGTCAGACGCGAGAATCAAATCAGCAGAATTCCCTCAAGTCGCTGAATGCCGATCGGTTGAATCACCAAAATCTCGTCTGCCTACGGTCCTAGGCAGCACACGCTCAAGGCAAAACCGACATCATGGCCTCAAAAGAGGCTAGCAAGGCGTCAAAGAAGACATATGGGACTTTAGAAAAGCTACCTTCTATCACAAATGGTATGAATCACTACCATATCTCACAAACCTGTGACTAACTTGCCTAGGTTCCCGTATCGAGAAACGCCCCCTTACTAGGCGTCAACCACCAGCATCTTCCAAGTCCCGTATCATCTACGTGTCTTCAAAGTCACCATTCATGTCCGTTGTCAAGCGTGCCCGCAAGCAACTCGACGCTTCTCTACGGACCGCCAACGCGGCCCCGAAGCACGCGTCGGTACATTCCCGTATTGAGGCTCTTAAGCGCGCCGGCGGGTCTGATGCCGACAGTGCCGAAGTTAAGGTGATGGGCACGGGACGAGCGGTTGAAAAGACCCTCGCAGTAGCCAGCTGGTTTGAACAGGAGGGTGACTGTGAGGTTGAGATCAGGACTGGGACGGTTGGAACGGTGGACGACGTGGTGGTGGAGGGGGATGAAGAGGACGAGAGCCGCTTGAGGAAGCTAAGCTATCTCGAGGTCTCGATTAAACTCAAGTGAGTTTCCGCGGATATATTTGGAAGGTTACAGATATGAGGTCGTGTCGCGTGCCGACGTAGCAGTGAGTGCACATCCCACCCCTTTACTTGACTTTGCTGACTTTCCACGTATTTGGGCGCTATCAAAAGGAAGTCGAGTCGGAATGCGCGGATATGTAACTTGGCCCACCAGAATATCGCGCTGACGGTATCGATATTGTTATGGCCTCAGTCAGCGTTTCCGTGGATAGGACGGACCACCGGTAGTCCGGAAGATCCGAGTCAAGGTTGCTGTGCTGATATGAATAATCGACCTCCGATGGTGTTCGGTGTATGGATATGTCATGGAGAACTTCGGTATGGGTCTGCTGGATCATGGGGGCTGACCCTTAACACCGGTTGGTTCATGGTGGTCATTGGGAACGAAGACGAGTGAAGACCATTGTATGCTTGACCTCCTTCCTTGCTAGGCAGTTGGGTACCAGCATCCTCGGAGTTTCGTCCGTCCACGGTCGAAAGCCAACAGCATGGTTAACGCCGACGAACATAATGGAGTTGCAATCCAGCTTTGTGCTGAGTGTAATATTGACCAGAGCAATCGTTTCCATCGTGAACCCAAACAAACATTAAATAAAACCAACAAAAAAAAAGATTATATCAACCATAAAGTCCCTTGACCGCTCTGCGCCGCTTAATGCACCCGTCCATTTCATTCCTTGTCCTGTCCATTTGCCGGCCGGTCAAAGCTGACGCGGGTTTTTGTCAACACCAACAACTCCAGGCTCCAGGATCCAGCCAGACCAGGCAAGATCCTATGCAATGCTAATCATCACAAAGTATTTTTCAAAAAGAAGGCTCGCTTAAATCGTTTCATGTCACGCGGTACGCACTGGAGGCGTCATTAGTATACGAGTCATAGTGGCTAAGGCATCCAACTTACTCAATAACAAGGTGCTCGCCACGCCAGGCACCACTGGCTACCCACAAGCCGCAGTTGACAATCTCGGCATATCTCTTGTCCGAGGTCTTGAATGTCGCAAACATACGGAATCCGTAGCGGCGTGGGTCAATGTCCTTGGGGGCACGAGGGCTCAGCAAGGTGTCGAGGATATCTGAGGGACCGGAGAGGGAACCACGGGTGCGCATTTCAAGGCTGTTTGTTTTTAGTTAGCATAGACACTCGGATAGATACATACAATACACTTACACTGCCGGTTGCTCATCACTCGTCTGAATGACAAAAGCACCCTCTACAAGCCTCATGGGGCGAAAGCCGCGTGCCTGGCCTAGATCATAACCGCCTGCCTATACGACCCACACAGAGAATCCTCACCAGTCAGCCATGAATAGGACAGAAGCGTGCAGAATCAAATCGTGAATTGAGGGTAAGAAAAATTGGAGAAACTCACAATGACGCGGCCGTGGCCAAACGAGCCGGACCACACTCCGGCGGCGACGGTCGTGATCTCCTTGGTGTTGCCAGAGTCGACGTGGACGGGTTCCTGGTTTAGACGGACGGCGATGCGAAAATCAAAGTCGAGGGCCGGCATGGGAAAGGCGAGACCAGGGCATGGAAAGTGATTGAGAGATCGTTGACAGGCTTCTTCAACAGTTCTAAAACAAACCAGAGCAGAGTCAGTAAAAAGGGTTATTCATCATCATCTCATATATCGGCATAGTTGACTTACTTGCCGGGTCCCTCTCGGCACTCCCTCTCGGCCTGGACTCTATACAACAAGCCCCCATCATTGAAACATCCGCTGCCGCTCCCGCTGCCAGATGTCCCGACACTGGTTCCCGGGCCGCAGTTGAAGGCGGGCGACGGGCTTGTTGGCGCGGCGCAAACCTTCTGAGGGCTCGAGAGTGGGTGTATCGTGGTATCCCACTCGGCGTTGGCGTGGGCGTGGGCGGGTGCGCCCTGAGGGTGACAGGGCGAGGGTGGGAGGAACGGGGCCGAGTTGGGCATGCATGTCGACTCGGAGACGTCGGTGGGCGCGGTGCTCGTGGGTAATGAGAAGGACAGTGTATCGGTTTCGGTAGCCATGATTTGATTGTTGTCGAGATGAGATTTCGTGTAAGAGACCTGAAGCTGTAGACGCTCTCGGCTGTCTTGTAATGTCCTTCAGTGGTCGGGTATTCGCGGGCTCAGGATATCATCGAGTAGTTGCAGTTGTCGTCGTACAAAGTATAATCAAGTTGAATCTGATTGATCGGTTGAAATGTCGCTCCCTTATATCAATCGGGTTCTGATGGCGGCTCCCGTGCAAGTCGGAACGCGGGCTTTATAAGAATCGAGACGTTGTGTAAGCGGCGGGCCGCCGGTGGAGGTACTGTCGCAATCCCCGAACCTCCGATGGATGATTTAGATTTTTTATTTAGAGTTGTCGAGGACGCCCAAGCAATGACAAGTCTTGATGAATTTTTTGGTGGGAAATGTGCGACTGTGACCAGGATAGGGAAGGGTAGAGCACGCAAGACGGAAACAAGGCCAAGCAAGGTATTTAAACCAAAAAGCAAGGCTCGTAGGCCAGCGCGCGGATAAGAGCATCCATCCATCCCATCCCATCCATCCATTCATGGGATCCATCCCGTTCAGGCCGGGGTTCGGGTCGGGTGTGGACAGCGGCGCATCACATAATACAGCACTCTGAGAGCGAGCGCGAAACACAGACCTACGCTACGGCTACGGCTACGGTTACGGCTACACAAGGGCGTGGGTGTGGGCGCGCCCATGGACGGACAGAGGCTTGCCTGGGCTGAGCTGGTCTGGTCTGGTCCTCGTCTCCAGCTCCTTGGATTGGACTGTCTAGGCCACAATTTTGTCATGCTTGCAAATCTCCGAAGCGAACGGACAAGCAGGGGAACCACCCTGCGCGTTTACCTACCTATGACATGGACGGCTCCATCATGAACCCTACGGATTTACAGAACCTTGAGGCGACGGAGACGGGAAACGCCCAGGCTCTACTAAGCAATAAAGGGCAGCGCCTCTCCGGCGCTCTCTGCTCCTGTTCGAGCCCATATCCGCGCGGGTTTTAGAGGACGAGCCCCGGACGAAACAGTGGGTTAATCGCCGATCGGGGCGGGGCCCGTAAGGGACCCGAGGATACGGACGCCGGGGGAGGAGGGGGGTTGTGTGTGTTTGTAATTCCATTCCAGATCCATAGCAGCTTACAGACCGATAGAGAAAAGAATACAACTATTTCCGAAATCCTATCCCCTCTTCAGTCTAAACCCATGCTGCAACAAGAAAGTCAAAGTCAATGCTTAGTGGGCTGTAGCTGTAAATTTGCAGCTCCTACTGCAACTCTTGGGAGTTACAGGGCTTAAGTCCGCTGATGAAGCGGGGCTCCTCCCTCATCTTTCGGCATCTTCGGACAATCAAGAGCCGCCGAGCCCGTGTCTGTGTGTGTGGCAAGTATTATCAAGATTGTATTTCGCTCTCGCTTTTCTTGCCAAGATTAGATTATGTTTATGTTACCTACAGGAATAGTAGAGTAAACTTGATAATGTCACCGAGCTCCGACATCCCTAGGTCTCACCGTCCCGTGAGCGGGAAAGGAGCAATGTCCGCGCTGACGGAGTTCTCTGCTCTGTGTAAGGCGGCGCGCGCGCCACGAAAATACATCCGTGGAAAGCTTCCGGGGCTGACAAATTGGGGGTTTAACATGACACTCCAACTGGAGATGGATGCAGATGCTAACGTTAGGGGCACTCGTTGGCACCCGTCATCACTAGGAATTCTGTAGACCTTTTTCCGGGGAGACTCTCGCTTCCCGAGGGGATCTTGTGGCTTGTTGCTTGTTTTCTGTACACGAGGTGTTGTAGCACGCACCAGCGTAGCTTTCACCCTCCATCCTCTCATCACCCCCTTTGCTCTGCTTCGATCCTGCAGGCAATCAACTCGGCATGATTGCACAGCATCACATGGTGACGCGGGGGGATACCTCTCGAGATCCAGTGGCCCATCATGATTACCCTCTTGCCAAGACTTTTCGACCCTCCACAAGACCATTCACTCCTTTTCGGACCATGATCGCCAACAAGGACGGCATTTGTTAGATTCTCGAAATAGGGCGCATCCCCACGTTTCTTGTTATCGCAGGGCGTTGTTGTACATCCGGAAACAAAAGACCTCGGTTCCGACAAAAGGAAAAGGGTTTGGGCGTATTCTACAAGCGACCTCGGTCAGGCGAGCGAACGATAGGGCTTCCTTTACGAAGCAGTCCAGTCCAATCGCCACGGGACACACTTTTGACAACCGTACATGTACCGGGTGACTGACTAAAAAGGGCGTCACAGCGCGCTGGGCGTGGACGCCTGCGGCTGGGGCAAGGGTGGGCATGTCCCTAGAATTGCACCGATTCCGGCAACTCGATGGCAACTTTGATTCCGCCCTGCAGTCATCTCCTTGTCGATTTTGATCTGTGGACGACAAGTTGAAGGGCGCCCAGATGGAGGTCAGCCGAGGCTAGTGGATGTGGATGGGAGTGACAGGGGCCATGGCCAAAGCGTTCAAGAGACCTTGAATTCGTAGGCTTTTTTGCTGAGCAAGCACCGGCCCGCGGAGTTTCGTCAGCTTGATCTTTGTCATCGATACTTTAAACTTGCAAGTTTTGTATAATCTAATCATGAATGACTATGTAAGTGCGAACGAACGAGTTCAAGTCCGAGCTGGCCAGAGGGAGTGCGCATGGCGGCGGAGACACCTGCTGGGCACAAGACACGATGGACTCTTGTGTCAGACCTGAGCTGGATTCCTAATCAGGGCAAGAAAGCCGCCAAGAAAAGAAGTATGGAATCTGATATCCGGACAACTCGACAACGCATCAGAGTTGCAATTGAACAGACTTGGCAAACGGCCCGTCGGCATCATACTCAAGGGAGTTGTTTCTTGGAAGAATTCCAGTCAACAAAGGTGTGTCTCTGATAGAGAGCCTCATGGGTTTCACTCGCTCGATGTGTGAGACAATGGGTCAAAGGAATGAAGGGAAAGCCCGGTACTCGACAAACTCGGCACTTGAGACTTGGCGGACGGGGAGAAATATGTCGTGTGTAAACATTTGCGAAACGCAAACTGCATCGCAAGTCATTGCGGCGACACCAGATCGTTAACAGTTTCTTAAAGTGAAAGAGAGTCCAAAGGGCAAGCTACTGAGAAGCATGTCTAAAGGGGCTCGCTATTCGTTGACCAGAATTCAGGGGCATCACGGACCCCTTTTCCTCTGACGTCCCCCACGACAAAGATCCGCTTTCATCAGTTCTCTTTGATGATATCGTTCAAAGTTACCGACACGTAATCTAGTATCCATCGCGAACCATCAACCGGAGTCTGTTGCAACAAAACCACCTCTTGAGACGCGGCATCTGTCGAAGCTGAAACAAAAATGCTCTGCTACGGAATCGAGCAAGGGTCCCCATGTCCAGCAAAACTGACTCTCCAACGTACCAAGCTGAGAAATGCTTATCTAGTTCTTCATTGCTTGCTTTTTGTCAATCGAGTTCGAAAACGGACGTCGAGTATCCGGTTACGGCTTTCTTATCCAATGCTTCGTAACCGAGACGAATATTCGTATCAGGACCGGCAATACGAGTTGCCCAGTTACCTGCTTTTGCTTCCGGACCGACACTCGTTCTCGGGTGTGCACAGTCCAGAATGTAATTTGCCTGGTTATTGCCAGTTCAAGGGGTTTGGTGAGGGTAAAAAAAAGGTCTCGAGTCTAGCGCAAGATCTACACTCTCAACTCCATTGCACCATTGTCGCGGCCGGTGTCACCTTCAGTTGAGGGAGATTGAAAGATATCCAGGCTGGAATTAACAGCCCTGAGATGTGGCTTTTGTCCGGGGAGACGGTTAACGCACAAAATGTCTCTTCATCATGTTCACCTCTTGCGACTTAATCTCCCTTTTTTGCTTGGCGCCGAGGATATTTTTTACCTGATATCCTGCATCTTGTCAGTCATGAAAAGAGGCGTCGTTGCCGTGTTTCCCAGCAAGTGTGACGCAGCGCCCCCTGTGGCTGCATATGTTACAGCGCCCTACCGCTAAATCTGTCGCTGTTTTACGCCTGTTGCCGCCAGAGAGCGCCTCTTTTCTGACGTGAGGCAGTTGGACCTCTAGCGCTTGTGCAAGTTCTCCTTACAGCCTGCCTGAGCTGGAGCTGCCCTAGTACTCCCTGAAATTCAGGTCCCCGTCCTGGGTCCTTTCTCAGGGGTATCTCCCTTTCAAGGGTACCTGCTGTCAAAGTGCCTGTAAGCGGGCCATCGTTGTCCCTTCCATCAATCGCAACTTTCCCGTGCCGTCCCATCCCATCCCCGGGTCCAACTCCTTTGCCTCCGCGCCGTGACTTCCCTGACACTGGAGCTGGAGCTTTATGAGGCCGCGTACTCCGTCCTCCGTTCCTTCCTCCGTATCGAGTCAGGATCTGTCGGCGTTCCACGTATTGTCTTGAGGCTTGGGTCTGTCTTTTAAAAATTCCTCCTCCAACTTCAATCTTGCCAGTTTCATCAACATCGACCTACTACCTATCCTATCTTCCCTCTGCCTCTCAGCCTATACGAATCTATACGAATCAATGGCCAGATAACGACAGGCGCACAATCGCATCTCTCACTGCATCTGTCGCTTAGCTCCCGCTGATTGGCTCCGGCGACCTTCCAACGTCTCGGCAGCTCCGCCTTGCGAGGACGCCACCTGCGAGGGCCAGTCGCTGTTCTTTTTTAGCCCAGGGTCTGCAGCACGAGCAACTTCTCTACAGCGGTTCGAGGTCCACTCGTCTCCAATTGCGGATCCCCTGGCCTGCAATTCATCCCTCGCTCGACCTGACCTGAACGAGTGCTGACCGACGCGATCAAATTCTTGGGACCAACGACCCGACACGTCTCCTCGTCGTGCTGCATTTACATTTTCTGCTTTTGCCATTGCGTTCGTTGTCACCACCAGCTTTCGCCTGGATACGCTCGCTTTCTCCATGCCGATATAGCCTAGTCCCTCGTTTCTTGAGCTTTCTCTGCGCACCCCTGCCCCCTTGCTTGGGCACTTTCGCTCCTTACCAGCAAATCTTCGAGCGAAATCGATCTTGCACATTCTTGACGAAACGACAATCGCCGCCATGATCAACTCTCGCCGCGCCATCGTGGCTGCGGTCTTTATCCTCACAGTCTTCTTCCTACTATCGCGATCGCACCAGTCGACACCCAGCGTCGTCCCAGCCGCCAAAGATGCTGCCGCTGCTGATACCGACACCAAGGCTGCTGCTCCTGCCTCGAACCCTGACCCTGTGCAACCACCCCCCGAGAAGCCCAAAGAGATGGAGGTGAAGGAGCGTCGCACGCGTCCTCGCATTGACATGTCTGGCATGTCGACATACGAAAAGCTCGCCTACGCATACCCCTACGACGTCGAGACCAAGTTTCCGGCCTACATCTGGCAGACGTGGAAGCAGAGCCCTGACCAGGCCGACTTTCAGTTCAAGGACCAGCATGCCTCTTGGACCGTCGAGCATCCGGGTTTCGTTCACGAGGTCATCACCGACGATGTGGCCGTCAACCTGATTCGCCTACTCTACGCTACTGTCCCCGAAGTCATTGACGCCTATCGATCCCTTCCCCTGCCCGTCCTTAGGGCCGACTTCTTCCGCTACCTGATTCTCTATGCTCGCGGTGGTATTTATACGGATATTGACACGTATGCTATCCAGAGCTCTGTCAAATGGCTACCCGAGAAAATCCCACGCGAGACAATTGGCCTGGTCATTGGTATCGAAGCCGACCCTGATCGCCCTGACTGGGCTCAGTGGTACAGCCGTCGCATCCAGTTCTGTCAGTGGACGATCCAAAGCAAGCCTGGACACCCCGTACTTCGCGACATCATTACACGAATCGCCAAGCAGACACTCAGCATGAAGCGCCAGGGCAAGTTGGACAGGCTGGTCGATCACGACGTGGTCGAGTTCACGGGACCAGCTGTGTGGACAGATGCCATCATGGAGTACTTTAACGACGAGCGATTCTTTGACCTGTCGCGAAGTAAGGGAGTCATTGATTACAAGAACTTTACTGGTATGGAGACGAGCAAGCGCGTGGGAGATGTGGTTGTGTTGCCCATCACAAGCTTCTCGCCTGGAGTGGGACAGATGGGGGCAAAGGAGCCTGACGATCCCATGGCTTTTGTCAAGCACGATTTTGAGGGTAAGTTGATCTGAAGCTGAGGGTCGATCCATACTAATTGCCTAACAGGAACCTGGAAACCCGAGAGCGAGCGACACATGGGCGAGCAGAAGGAGGACGGCGGAGAGCAGCAGCCGCAACAGCAACAGCAGCAGGCGCCTGCGCAATAACAGCATCCTCCGGACGATGAGCCATAACCAACGATAACCTAATGTTTCGAAACGACTTTCAAGATAAGCTTCTCGAACCTATATATTTCCGCTGCTACTCTTTTCTAATGACACCGGTTGGTGTCCATCTTGGGGCTGGTTTCCGCATCATGTGTGCTTTTTAGTCGAGGACTGATAGACCCTGGCTGTTGCATGGCGAAGGAGACGTTATAAAAAAATCCGGGGAATGGTATTAGACTTTGTTTGGTCTGAGGGCATTGTAAGGGAAGAGTGGTTTTTGCTTTGGGATAGATTCTGGTTTTTGATCTTTTTTTTCTTGCTGATTGGACTGTCTGTATTAAGAGTACTATGATGCCCTATGGTGTTGAAGGAGAAGGAGTTGCTCGGAGTCAGAGCTGGGAGACAAGGGCAGTGAAATGGGATAGGACTCGTCACGCCGAGGATGGACTCTGTTTGCTGGCTATAGAGGTCAGAGCAGGCGACATTCTCTGGACGACTTTGACGACGATAGTGTCCAAGAGATACCTCATCAATAAGATGGCTACAAGCAATGTATGGTTCCAGTTCTGGTCGAGTGTTGGGTGGGCAATTGGGCTGCTTGGATACTGTGGGGGCTCAACAACAAGTAAGCTGATTGGGGTCTTCTCAAGAGGCTTGGACTCTTGACAAGCCAACAAGACAATCAAGTTCATGTCTAGCTACGCAACTTGGCGTTACTAGCGCAAGCCTCCGTCATATCAGCGTCCAAAGACGGGAGTAAGCATTCCTCAAGCTGTACACTCTGGATGGAGCTGGGCAAGGCCAAACCCCGCATTTCCCCAGGTTTCTTAGCGGGCTTCAACGGGCTTCAACGGCCCTTCATTGGTTACATCTCTGCTGGACTTGTGTTGCCGCTGAGGGGTTCCCATGGTTGTTTCCGGCTCGTCTTGCCGCTGTGGAGAGGGAGTGAGTAAAGAGGAGCAGGAGGAGAAAGCAAGCTTGAGCGAGGATAGCCGAGGCGAGCACCGGGATGGTTATCATCGCTTGCTTGGCTTTGTTCATCTTGGATCAATTCGAGTAGGACAAGCTGTATGCCACATCATCAAGAGATCGCTTCACGTTATTGACACTCTCGACAAAGCACAACACATCTGTCTCGGTTGGATGCAGCTGTTGTTATGATGATGCAGAGCTTGATACGGCGGTGTCTGGGAAGGTCGCCCATGCCCAGGAGGTTGGCCACGAGCTTGTGTCAGAAGAGGACGCTTGCTACGTCTGGATTAAGTATTCGATGGGGATCCGAAGAGGTGAGATGACTTTTTACTCATGTGGTTTTACACGGATGCTGACAATTGTAGCCTGTACTTTACAATGGCACCATTCCTGAGCACTTTGCTTCAGTCGTCTCTGCTCACGGCGACCGTGAAGCTGTCATCGCTCGATCGCCTTCTCCAGCGGCGATTGAGTCTACTCTCACTTACTATGCTCTGGACTCGCTTTCCAATGGTTTAGCCCATTCTCTCGCTTCACTCGGCGTGAAAAAGGGCGATCGAGTCGCCATCTCTCTCGGCAACGGACCTGAATTCGCTGCTCTCACTTACGCATGCTTCAAGCTCGGCGCCATCCTCGTACCGTTGAATCCAGGCTTCAATGAGCGACAGGTTGTTGCAGCGCTGAAGCATCTCGCTGTTGAGACGCTCGTCATGGGTGCTGTTACGGATCTTGCGTATAAACCTGGCAAGGGCCGTTCCAACGAACATCTCCTGCAGAGCGTCGTGGGTGATCTTCAATCTTCCACCATCCAGAGTGAGGCTGTGCCCTCTCTACGAAAGGTGGTGGTTGTTGATAACCTCAAGAGCCATCCGGGTATCAAGTTCGACCTCAAGGGAAGCAGAGCTCTCACTCCTTACTCAGCTCTTTCAGATGGCTCGGTGAAGCCGGTTATACCAAGTTCACCCTTGGATCCTAGCGATACTATCAACATCCAGTTCACATCCGGTACGACCTCACTTCCCAAGGCGGCTATGCTTTCTCACCGTGCTATTCTCAACAACGGCGCTTTCATCGCCGACCGTATGGGTCTCGTTCCCGGAGATTTAATCGTTGTGCCTCCTCCTCTATTTCACTGCTTTGGCTGTGTACTGGGTTATATGGCGACAGCAACAACAGGCGCAGCTATTCTCTTCCCCAGCCCGGCATTTGACCCAGACGCAACACTTCGAATGTGCGTCGACCACGATGCAACAGGTCTCTACGGTGTCAGCACGATGCTCGTCGCCGTTCTCGAATCTCTCCACCGCGGCGACGTTGTCCCCCACGCTCCCAAGAGTCTTCGCAAGGGCATTGTCGCCGGGAGCAGCGTCCCCGAATCTCTCATGAGAACCCTCTACAACACCCTCGGTCTTGAAGATCTGGTAATCTGCTACGGCATGACCGAGACAGCACCTGTGAGCTGCATGACCAGCCCATCCGACCCCTTTGAGAAGCGTACATCATCCGTCGGGAGAGTCATGCCGCACACTGGCCTCAAGATTGTCGATCCTCACGATCACAGCCAGATCGTACCCGTAGGTTCACGAGGAGAGCTTGCGGCGGCTGGGTACCTCGTCATGAAGGGGTACTACGGCGACGAAGAGCGAACAGCTGAAGTGCGCAAGCCTGATCCTGGCGATGGCAAGATTTGGATGTATTCTGGAGACGAAGCTGAGATGGATGCGGATGGATATGTGCGCATCACTGGCCGTATCAAAGATCTCATCATCCGCGGAGGAGAAAACATTCACCCCCTCGAAGTCGAAGATTGCCTCCTTTCTCACGAAGGTGTCCGCGAAGCCAGCGTCGTAGGCGTTCCCGACGATCGATACGGCGAAGCCGTCGCAGCATTCGTTATACCAGCAACAGGATGGACGCCAGCCGACCACGCAGAAGCCGGTGCCCCCGTCGAAGAGGGTATCTTGACCAGAGACGGTCTCAGAGAATGGGTCTCCAAGCACCTATCCAAGCACCTCGCGCCCAAGTACGTCTTTTGGATCGATGAGTATCCCAAGACGGCCAGTGGAAAGGTACAGAAGTTTAAGCTGAGGGAGTATGCTAGAGAGCTACTGGGTGATGAACAAGAGGAGAAAAAGGCAAGGTGGACAGGAGTCTAATGCCCCCTGAATCACATATCATGAACTAGTCAAGTCGAGGAGGAAGCCATCAGAAACATTACGTGTCCTAGAGACGAGTCATTGCATTCAAACATTTGCTTCAATAATCAGTCATTGCATAAACAAAACCCAACGAGTAGCGTTGTCAAAGGTATCATTTCCAGTTCAAGTCATCATCCCTGAGTGTGAAAAAAGAAGACGACATTTACAAAGACCACTCCATCCAAGTTTCATGTCTTGTCTTGTCTTTGTCTGTGAGAACCCAACCAACCAACCAAAAAAAGCATCATTGTAGAGAGACGTTTTAAATCTCCCCCATCTATTCCCTCAAAAAATTGTCAACAAGCAAGCAAACTTTTCTCTTTGCCTTTGCTAGTAGTAGCAGCAATCATCATCATCTATGGCGGCCGTCTCTCTTTCTCTTTCTCTCTCTTCTCTGCCTTTCTCCTCCATCTCTCTCTGGGTAGAGTTCCTGATGCAGTAGGTAGCGAGGTTCCTGACCCCAACTGTTTCTCCCCCGCTCTTGTCTAGCTCAAGCAATCCGTTCGTTCGTCATGGTCGAGAAAAAAAGGCCGGAATTGAAGGCCCAAGTAGACCAAAGGTGGCGAGCATCGCCCCAATGTGTGTTCAGTGCAGTTCAGTTCAGTGAGGAAAACGTGACGTGGATTCGTTAAACTCCCATCCCGATTTCGTTCGTTCGTTGTCTAGTCGACTTGCTTCTCGCAACCGATACGTCCCAGCAACTCCTTGCGATCGCTGTGGCCGGGGAGACTAACTCCGGAGCTGCTAGCTTGCTTCCTAACGCCAGATCGGCGCTCCCAGTTCCTGAGGTCAAGCTCCTCGACGCCAACCTCCTCCTCAAGGGGCTGAGCCTCCTCGTAAACAAACTCATCCTCCTCCTCCTCCTCATCACCTCCCTCATCGTCACTTCGCACATCCTCGGCATCACCTCCCTTGAGGACCTTGATGATGACACGGACAATCAAGGTGAACCACCCGATGGTGATGAGCTGGAGGAAGAGGAGAGGACCAAGGAAAGCCCACTGGATGATCTCGTTGTAGCAGACAAGGCCGTCGGGCTTGAGGAAGGGGTCGAGTAGGTATGAATAGCCGGCTGGAGGGTCGATGGGACCAATCAGGTTGTCGTTGGTGCCCTTGAAGCAGCCGGTTGGCATGATCTGGGGAACATCGCTGTAGATGGACCAGCAAACCATGATGTAGAGGACGTGGCGGGCAATGAACCACGAAACCACAAACAGTCCAAACATGACATCGCAGAGTTTGGTGAAGCCGCTGTACTTGAGGCACTTGGCAAGCTAAATTATATCAGTAAATGAATCAGAGTAGGCATTTGACAGGGAGCTCACAGGCAGAAACAGGTCAACAACATCCATAATGACAAGGATAAAGTTGCCGACGCGGGTGTGGTGGTAGGCGTAGCAAGAGTAGATGAGCGCAGTCGTGACAATGTGGTGAGTAAACATCTGCCAGTGATCCTTGCGGCGCTCCTCAATGTTAATGACAATCATCTGCTGCAGCCAGAAAGCCCACTGGCACAGGAGGTAACCCTTCATGAGGCCATCAAGCTCGCGGTTGGGCCAGTCGGTCCAGAGGTTCTTCATGCTCATGTAGTGAGGCGAGGTGCAGTAAATGTACTGGGCAAGTCAGCAGATGGCTCGAACAAGTAGTCGGTTTAAACTCACCACTCCCCAGGGCCAAAAGACAGTGTAATACACCATGAGCCAAGCCTGCTCGCTAAAGCGAGTCAAGGATTTGCGGTTGGTGATTCCCTGAAATCTGCCAATGGGGGCCAGGACGTGCTCCATGATGCCGGCGCGGAGGCCGGTAAAGAGGATGATGCAAAAGGCGATAAAGTAGGCATCATCGAATCCGATGCGGTACTGGCCTGATTTAGGGTTGTAGTAGCTGAGGTTGAAGAACTTGTACGTGTGTTCGCGGGCCTTGGGGATAAAGGTCTGGGCGAGGAAAATGAGGGCGAGGAGATTGAACGAAAGGCCTATCAACAAAAACGGTCAGCTCAAACTCGATATGCACAATCAAGGCGAGAGGTCAAATCCATCCATCCATGTCTGCCGAACCGAACGACACACGGACACACACACGCAGAAGCACCGACACCAACGCCCGCTCCAAGCTCCAAGCTAGGGGGCCTGTCACCCAACGAGCGACAACTGGACCCTTGAGGCTGGAGCGGAAATGGTAGGGATGCCGTGCCACGCGGGGTGCCTCTCCAAGTGCGACAGCCAATTCAATTCAAGGCCAGGCCAATCCAATTGACCGGGATCTGTCCATCCACCCCACAAGATGGACCAGGTTCCTCCGACATTGATGGATGGATGAGATTTTCATCGGAAAGAGAAGGGGAAAAAGGGGAGGCTGGTTCAATCAGAGGCGAGGACATACCAATCTGGTTCTCGACAAACCAGCGGGCAAGGTGCTTCCAGGTGCTCTCCTCCTTGCGCTTGAGTCGACGGACAAGCACAGTCTTGTTGCCCGAGGTCTGCATGTAGAGGGGCCCATTCATGTTGGGGGTGCTGTTGTCTCTCTTGAGCCGTGTCCGCGCGGGGGCAGACGAAGATGATGCTTTGGCGAAGCCATTGGCTGTCTTGGGATTCGGCGCCGGTTTCGATTCGGGAGTCTCGGGGGCGGGCTGAGCTTGTTGAGCTGCTGGAGCTGGCGAATCTTGTAAAGACACAGTTGCATCTGCAATTGAGCTTTCGCTGGTGAAAGGC